>CAUYQV010060756.1:0-11288 GCA_963574575.1 Galagoides demidoff
TGGGAATGCAAGCTAGTATGTTCCTTTTGGAAAGAAGTTTGGAGAACACTCAGGGATCTCAACATATACAGTTTTTTTTGCTTAAACCCTCCTTCAGCTGCTAAAAATATGTGCCTTTAAGTTAAAGCTATATACTAAATTACTACGCAACCAAGATAAAATACAGATAGATAATATGAAAATAAAAATTACTAAGAATGTCATATTCGGCATACCAGGGGAAGGTAGTATAGTCAGCATAGCCATGGGTATTTGTTGTTGTTTTTTTTATTATATATTAATATACATAAATATGCATAAAATCACTGAAAATGATATATTTTTAAGTCATTCATATGTTAGAGGTATGAAAGTTACTATATATAAAATGTTGGAAACAAAATAATACATAAAAACTAAAGTTTTGAAAATTTTGTTAATCTAATTTTTATCATTCTTACATCATTATAAGAAAATTCAAGACTATTTTACTGTTTTATATAAAACTAAAATCACTGCTTAAGGACCTTAATCTGGGCTTTTCAAACACTGGTATGGTTGCAAGCCTTTGAAAAGCCTTTGGGCACAAAACTGATAAAATCCATGGTTTTAGTTATTTGCATGCCTGTGCAACAAAGCATTAGGGAGGTGTGCCTGACAGGCCAGGAGTATATATAAGGGAAAAAAATCTATGCTTATGTCTACTTCAGTGACTTTATAAACCACACCCTACTTATAAATTGTAAACTGTCATCCAAAGTAGCACAGTGATGTAAACAAGCGAGGTTATAGTACCCTTATTTCTTTTGTCTTAAGGCCTAGAGGTAAATTCAGAAATGCGCCTATGTTTTGGCTTATAAAAGCATCCATCTGGAAGAAACTAAATAATAAACCCTAATAGTGAAAAGCAATGCAAAGAAGATTTATGGCCTTATGCATACCTCTAAATTGTATGCTTAAACATCATAATTATCTAATTCACCCTTCATTATAGTGCAGCAACTATTTCAGACCGAGGAGGAAAAAAAATCTTTCTACTAATTGTTTTGCAGCCAGTTTTAAACAAGTATTGTAAAACATAACTATTAACAATAAATACTGAGATAAAATTTCTATTAATGCCCAAAATTTCACTGGAGACTTTAACTATGTTTATAAAGAACTATAGAATAATAATCTATGTTTTAAAGAATGCTGTATTTTCTTCTAAATGCCTAATTATACTTTAAGATATTAAAATAAATCTAGAAACAAACATATATTCACATATTTTTCTAACTGTAATTTTAAACTGATATAAGAGACAATTACAGTTTATTAACTTCTTAATATTCTAAATATTCCTTCATGAAGATAACTTAATCTTAACTTTCATCAAAAAAATTCAGAGTATATAGAAAATCTGCCATAATACTCTCCTTCTTTGCTGACTAAAAGTCTTATTGGAAACAAAATAATTCTTGTGTTATTTTACTAAACTAATAATTAAAATATCTATCTTTTAGATAAATATTAAAGGTTTATTAAACTGTTTATGAATTATCTGACAAAATTCCACTCAGTGCTCAAACTTTAAGGTAAAGACCATTCCATATAACTCCTTAGTAAATCATTATTTGATAGTGACCTTTCTAATTTTTCATTTTTGAAGGATATGTCCATGGAGGCAACCTTAGAGGACATTAGGTAATATAGTCTTTAACTGTGGATTCAGTTGGGGAATTCTTGGGTTTTTCTTTTAGAGGTGAACCAAACCACAAAACTATGTATGTCTCAGCAAGCTTATTTATCTGACAAGTAAGAAAAGATAAACACCTGTAAGTTGATGTTTAAAGCCTAAACTAGTTTTGAAGTAACAAGAAAGGGAAAGCTAATAGTTCAAATTTCAGTCACTTTTCATCTAAACCCATCAATGTGTGCACTGGTCCATTAATTATGTGGCCTAGCACAAAATGATATGTTAGTCTTCCTTTTTACTCTAAGGTGACAGCTGGGAGGTAAGAATTTTTAGCTCAGGAGAAAGAATGCTATTTCAAATACTTTATTTGTTGGTCTCAAGAATTTAAGTCATGAATAAAAATGAAAACATTTACTAATTGTGGATCAAACCAGTTATTTCTGTGATCATTTTGTTAGAAACAAAATAAAACTGGAGTGAGGATTTAAAACCTATGATTCTAATAGACCCAGCTTTTCCAGGTTAATGAAATACCTTATTAAAGCAGAATATTTTCTATCTTGCTTTTCTATAAAGGGCCATGATATATAAATATTTTAGGCTTTATGGGCCATACAGTTTCTGTCACAGCTCTATTGTGCCCTTGTAGTACAAAAGTAGCCAAAGCAAATATGTAAATGACTATTCAAGGATAAATTAAATAAAACTTTATGGACACAAATATAAATTTCATATACTGTTGACAGGTCACAGAACACTCTTCTTTTGATGTTCTTCCTCATGGGTACAGAAAGACAACAGGCTAGATTTTGCCTGGCCATACTTTGGTGACCCCTGTTTTAACAGATTATTTTGGTTCTTGTTTTATGGTCTGTGCCTATGCTTCAAGGAAAAACAGTCACAACAATACTGATTCTTTTTCAAATTTTATTTAAAGTATTTGATAAGTTCAAAAGCTATCAACTGCCAGAATAAATATGTGGAATTAATGCCATTTAAAATATTTGTCCCAAATGAACCCAACTCAGTGTCCTTAGACCACATTATTATTATAGTAACTTTAGCTTTCAGTATAAAATTTTTGGTTCTGTTTACTCCCTTAAAGAGTTTCCTAAAAAAGAAAAAAAAAAAAAAAAAGAGTTTCCTATGCTAATAATTTTTTTTTTTTTTTTTTTTTTGGCCCGGGTTGGGTTTGAACCCACCACCTCCGGCATATGTAGCCGGCACCCTACCCTTTTGAGCCACAAGCGCTGCCCCTATGCTAATAAATTTTTAGGAAAGAAAAAAGTTGTTTTGCTGTTTTCTAAATTATCTACTTTAGATTAGTTTTTAATTTGTGTAGTTTTACACATATTATTGTAATAAATTCCTTTTAATTTGTGTTCATTATTTATATCAAAGAAAGTTTTATTCTATATAAAATCGGAAATTTTCAGTTATTTTTTGAATAACAAATGCACACATGCTTTAGAATTCAAAAGGTATAAAATAGTTTCTAGTGAAAAGTTCTACTCCAAAGCTTGTTCTGTAGACACCTAGTTTCCATTGTGGAGGCAAGTAATATTACAGGTGTCCTCAAACTACGGCCAGCAGGGTGTTTTTGCCGCTGCTGCCTGTCCTGCTCAGCCGACTCATCCTGGGGCCCTCAGTCTGGCCCTTCAACGGTCTGAGGGACAGTGAACTGGCCCCCTGTTTAAAAAGTTTGAGGACCGGCTCAGCGCCTGTGGCTCAATCGGCTAAGGCACCAGCCACCTACACCTAAGGTGGCGGGTTTGAATCCCCAGCCCGGGCCCGCCAAACAACAATGATGGCTGCAACCAAAAAATGGCTGGGCGTTGTGGTGGGCGCCTGTGGTCCCAGCTACTTGGGAGGCTGAGACAGGAGACTCGCTTGAGCCCAGGAGTTGGAGGTTGCTATGAGCTGTGATGCCATGCACTCTACCCAGGGGGACAGCTTGAGGCTCCGTCTCAAAAAAAAAAAAAGTTTGAGGACCCCAGATTTATACAGATATGTATTAGGTTTACAATTAACTTTAAGTTATAGTATAACCATTGCTTCCAAAATATATTATTCTAATGACAAGTTATAGAACTTGTCAGCATATGTGTTATATAAAATTCAAACACTGATATGTAGTAAAATGCTTAATTTAGAAAATAAGAGTTCTGGCCAGGGAAGGTAGCTCACGCCTATAATCCTAGCACTCTGGGAAGCCTAGGCAGGTAGATTGCTTGAGCTCAGGAGTTCAAGACTAGCCTGAACAAGAGTGAGACCCTGTCTCTAAAAACAGGTGGGTGTTGTGGTAGGCACCTGTAGTCCCAGCTACTTGGGAGGCTGAGGCAGAAGGACTGCTGAAGCCCAAGAGTTTGAGGTTGCTATGAGGGCAAGAAAAGAAAAGAAGAGTTCTCTACAATGCCAACCACCAGAAAAAGAATCTAGTCTTTTCTCTAATTTTCATGTATATTTAACAAAATGGTTCAGAAAGCTGTAAGTCAGTATACATAGGTTGACCCCTTTCTTCGCTTACAACGATATTATAATATGTCCTATTGGTGAGTGCTTGGGTTATTCCCTGCTTTTACTCAAATCAATGCTGCAAAAAAATTCTGGAAAGAATTCATTGTAGTATTTGAATTTCCCTGAAACCCCTCATAATAAAATAAGCAACTAAGATAGTGAGTCTCAAAATCCACAGACAGCATCTAACACAAAACTTAGTGACAACATATTCTTATAAACCCCAAAAATAAATGACTAGGGAGAAATCAGTAATGGCTAGCAGGCCGACTAAAAACTTCATGATATCTAGACAGCCCACAGTAGGTATTGATGAAATGTGATTTCTATACAATGCTCTAAATGTCAATGTGAAGAAATTCAGTGAAGCTTAGGTAGGTGGCATAAATCTCTTAAAGTAGCCAAATGCCTGAACATCTAATTAGTGATATTTATAAATGGGTGATCAAGATTCTCACTGTCCCTATGTACTATCCAACAAAACTTCAACCAAAGAAACTGATATAGTGGAAACAGCTGTGAAAGTAGACCCTATTGAGCTTGACTCTAATCTGGCACTTTGAAGAAACATGAAAGGTATGTAATAAAGGGGATGGCATAGGGACAGCTTTCTGGGACCACAATTGAAATACTATTACACTGTTTTTTCATTGACCCAGTAAGGGAGGAAGAAGGGACAATCCCCAAACAGCTTTCACCTCTGGCTCTTAGCACCCAGCCACACCAACCAGACACAGCACTCTTCACAGACAGTGCCAGGTAGTACATCTGTGAAACAATAATGTAAGTGTCCTTACAGCACACTCAAGAAGGGCAGAAACTTATGGAGCACATGCTTACTTGAATGTAATTTTCCGTATTAATACAGACACTGACAGCAGGGTTTCTCACATACAGTACAATAATACCTTCATAGGAAAAGCTGAATGAAGGTAAGGGGACTTCTTATGGCCTTGAGAGATGGAGAATTCAAGTACTTAACTGAAGGGCTTCCAAGGGCATTCTCATAAAAGCAATAGAAAATGGAAGAGACTCTGTAGATTTCCATCTGTGGATATAAGGAAACTGTGGAAAGGTATGGAGGTGTTAAAATGGTCTAGATTCTGAATCCTATGTATGCTTAAAATTAACTGATCAAAGTAATTCTTATCAGTGAATCCCTAAATGAAGGGAAACAATTGGCCATAACAGGCACAATAGGGTCAAAGGAAAAAGAAAGTATTAATGAAAGAGAGGAAATAAAAGACCATACTTTTGCCTCCTTTATGAACACAATAGACTCAGGAACTCCAGACATATGGAAGGTAAAAAAAGCTTTCTAGACTCACTCTACTCTTAAAAGTATAAACTATTTGCTGGTAAAAATGAATAACAGTTAAGGATTACAATCAAATTCCACAGAAAGTTATTTTTAAAAGACACAATAAAGAGAAAATTTTCCATAATAATAATGAAAGCACTCCAGAAAGACATGCCCACAAATAGATGAAAATTGATCCTAGTATCTTGAAATAAGCTTAATATAAAGATAGATTTTCTGAAAGAATAATATAATTCCAGATTATAGAAACTCAAATGAGGTGATTGGAAAACATTTTTAGAGAATTAAAGAGTAAGAAAATACTTAGATATATTAAAAATTCAGAAATTAAAATTAATTTCAAAGGATCACATGACCAAGTAAACACAATGATTTATGATAAATAGAGAAGTTAAAGGAGGAAAAGCTTAAAAAATAAAACATAACCAAAGAGAGAAAAAAGATTCAAGAAGAACTGCTAGAAATACGATAGATATACAAAGATCCTATACGTGCACTAACCACATATGTGCCTGTAGTACAGTGGTTACCAGGCCAGCCACATACAATGAGGGTGGCTGGTTCAAACCCAGCCCAGGCCAGCTAAACAATTGCAACAACAAAAAAAATAGCTGGGTGTTGTGGCAGGTGCCTGTAGTCTCCGCTACTTGGGAGGCTGAGGCAAGAGAATCACTTAAGCCCAAGAATTTGAGGTTGCTATGAGCTGTGACACCATGACACTCCAGCAAAGGCAACATAATGAGACCCTGTCTCAAAAACAAAAACAAAAATACCAATGCAGTACAACAGAATAAATACTGATTTCTCTAAATAAAAACTTCCTGAAACAGAAAAGGGCCCCATTTTTACGTCTGATAAAGCAGAATTCAGACCAAAAAAGGGGACAAAGAAGGATATTAGGATTCCAAATGCTATAATTTATGATGTAACAGTTACGGAAAATCCCAATAACACAGCAACAGCTTTCATTAAGCAGAGGTAACAAAACATGCAAGGAGAGATAAAGAGAACTATACCATAAAAGGAGACTTTAACATATCCAAACACACAAACAAGAAACAGAAAGGGATTACACGGTACCACTACAAAAAACAAACAAACCATATGGCAAACAATATGAGTAGGGAAAAAAAGGAACAATGAATAT
Source organism: Galagoides demidoff (assembly GCA_963574575.1). Taxonomy (NCBI): domain Eukaryota; kingdom Metazoa; phylum Chordata; class Mammalia; order Primates; family Galagidae; genus Galagoides; species Galagoides demidoff. The sequence goes on from CAUYQV010060756.1 coordinate 6,643, forward strand.
ATAAAACAACCAGAAAATTAGCACTATAATAGGCATAAAACATCACATCAATAATAACCTTGAATATAAATGGATTAAATACTCCACTTAAAAGATGCAGATTGGCTGAATGGGGCAAAAAAAACATGATCCAAGTAGATGTAGTCTATAAGAAATGCACTTTACCAGTAAAGACTTAAAGGCTCAAAGTACAGAGGTGGAAAAAGATGATAAAACCACAAGTGAGCAAGAATAGCTCTACTTCTATCAGATAAACTAGATGTTATGTCAAAAACAATTTTAAAAAAAGAAAAGACAAAGAGGGTCATCACTGCATGAAAAAAGGTTCAGTCTAGCAGGAGGACATACCAATTCTATATATGTACCCAATACTGGAACACCTCAATTCATAAAGCAAATATTACTAGATCTAAAGAGATAGATTCTAATACAATAACAGAGGAGGACTTCAATACCCACTTTCAGCATTAGACAGATCATCTAGATAGAAAATCAACAAAGAAACATTATCTTTACACTGGACTATATTTCAGATTGACCTGGCATTTACAGAACATTTTATTAAACAATTACAGAACATACATTCTTTTCATCAGCCCATCAACAAGCTCCAGGATAGACCGTATGTTAGGACACAAAATAACACTCAACAAATTTTTCAAAAATCAAAATCATATCAGGTATCTTCTCAGACCACAATAGAATAAAACTAGAGGTCAATACTAAGAAGAATGCTGGAAACATGTTAACTACATAACATACTCCTGAACAACCACTATGGCAATGAAGAAATAAAGATGGAAATTTAAAAAAAAATTTAAATAAATGGAAAATTGAAACATTACAAACCTGTGGGATAGATACTCTGGTTTCTCTTCAGATCATATAAATCTTTTACCTTTTACAAACCTGTGGGATACAGTAATACCAATGCTAAAAAGAAAGTTTATAGTAAAATACATTTACATCAAAAAAAGTAGAAAGATTTCAAACAAACTGAGCAGTGCACTTCAAGGAACTAGAAAAGTAATAAACCAAACGGAACTTTGAAAAACAAAAAAAATAATAAACATCAGGCTCAGCGCCTGTGGCTCAGCAGTTAGGGTGCCAGCCACATACACCACAGGTGGCAGGTTCAAACCCGGTCTGGGCCTGCCAAACAACAATGACAACTACAACAACAAAATAGCCAGGCATTGTGGCAGGCGCCTGTAGTCCCAGCTACTTGGGAGGCTGAGGCAAGAGAATCACTTAAGCCCAAGAATTTGAGGTTGCTATGAGCTGCAAGGCCACAGCACTCTACCGAGGGCAACGTAGTGAGACTGTGTTTCAAAAAAATAAAATAATAATAATAAACATCAGAGCAGAACTAAGTGAACTAAAAACTTACATAAATAAGTAAAAGCATTAACCAAACAAAAAGTAGATCCTTTCAAAAGATGAAATTGATAAAATAAAAGATCAAGTGGACAAAAACATAGGGATGATATAGAAGACCTAAACAGCATAATCAATGAAATATATCATGTAATCTATAATAAACTCTGAACTCTAATAATGGAGGATATATCTTTTTGTAAGTGCTCGTGGAAATATTCAGAAAAAAAAATGGCCATATCTTCAGCAACAAAGAAAAGTTTGATAAACACCAGTGTATTTCAAAGGATAGAAATAATACTAAAAAGTATACACTTACCTGAAAGTAATACAATGAGAAATGAATAAAACAACCAAAGGTCTGTTACCTGGAAACATTTTTAAAAGTATGTTATTTAACAATTCTAAAGTTGAACTGTATAATTTCTTGAAAATAAAACTAATGAAAATCCTATACATAAAAATCTTTGAGTTATTAGAGATAAATATATAGCATTTAATACTTACATCAGCAAAAACAAATTTTAAGAATCAGATAAGTTTAAGAGCTAGGAAAAATAAAGCAACTCCCTCCTCCAAAAATGAAAGAGGTAGGATTGAATAAAACTAAATTCAGATATTAATTTAGAATCTCTAGAAATTAAATCTAAAAAACAGAGAAATAGAACTAATAAATTCAAAATTTGATCATTTAAAAAACCATGAAAATAAATCACTAACATAATCAATTATTGAGGAAGAGAGAAGACACAAACATAAAAAAGTAGAAATAACAACATGGGTTTGGTGTCCATAGTTCAGTGAATAGGGCATTGGCCACATACACCAAAGCTGACAGGTTCAAGCCTGGCCTGGGCCTGCCAAGCAACAATGACAGCTACAACCAAAAAATAGCCAGGCATTGTGGTGGGCTTCTGTAGTCCCAGCTACTTGGGAGGCTGAGGCAAGAGAATTGCTTAAGCCCAAGAGTTTGAGGTTGCTGTGAGCTATGACGCCACGGTACTCTACCCAGGGTGACAAAAAAAAAAAAAAAAGAAATGACAATAGGAATAATTATCAAAACAAAAAATGTTAACTATTATAAGAAACTGCTTCATTCAACTCTATGTAAATACATATTAAGACTTAAATGGCATGGATAATTTCTATGAAAACTACAATTTACTAGTCTTGCATCAACTCTTAATGTCAAGTATATTGAAATAAAATGGAAAAGTTAGGAGAGAAACCAAGATGGCAGACTAGAAATGGCCCACCACATACATTGCTCTCAAGGAAAGAATCAAAGCTTGCAAGTAGATGTACTGCAAATCTACCTGCCCTGAACCAAAAGTAGAAGCTCAGATGAGAAGAAACCAGCAAAAGAACCAAGCTAGTTCAATACCCACAAAGGAATGTAATAGATCTACAGCAACAAACCCCAACCAAAAGGAAATTTTTCAAATATCATAAATGGAATTCAGAATGTGGATAGCAAATAACATGAATGGAACTGAAGAGAAAGTGGAAAACAAACACAAAGAAGCCAAAAACTATCTTAGGATGTGAAACAGTCACTAAAGAGATAGAAAAGGACAGAATAAAACTTAAAGAAATGAAAGTATTATTTAGGAAACTTGAAAATATAGCAGAAACCTTTAACAAGAGACTTAACAAAGCATAAGAAAAATTCTCAGAATATGAAGACAACGTTTTCAAACTAACTAACCCAAATATGCAAAAAAAAGAATAAAGAAAAATCAATAATCACTCTGAAAAATATGGAACTATAACAAGTGAGCCAATATGCATACTATAGGTATCCCCGTGGGAGAAGAAGAAAAGGCAAAAGACACACAGTTGTCATTCTGGCCAACCTCAAAATGAAGGAGAAAATTCCACAGACTGCAAGGTGAAAGCAACAACTAAACTACAGAGGGAAAGCCATCAGGCAAATAGCAGCCTTCTCAGCAGAAACCTTATAAGCCAGAAGGGTTTAGGGCTTCATTTTTAGTCTTCTTAAACAGAACTGCTGGCCACCACTAGACCTGCCTTATAGGAAGCACTCAAAAGTGTACTATACAAGCAACAGCTCAACTACACACTCGTGTAAAAACACTCCAAAGTTAAAGCTAACAGCTTTTGTTTAAAAAAAAAAAAGGCACAAAAGAGAGAACAAAACAAGGTATCATTCAACATGATGAATAGAACAATATACCACATATCAATAGTAATACTGAAAGTGAACAGTCTTAAGGCTCCACGTAAAAGACAGTCTGGCTGAATGAATAAAAATATCATAGTCCAAGTATATGCTGTCCCCTAAACCCATCTAACTTGCAAGGACTCATAGACTCAAGGTAAAAGGAGGAGGAAAAAAAAATTCTATCCAAATAGAAACCAAAAACAAGCAGGTGTAGCCATTTTCATATGTTAATCATATGAAAATGTTGACTTTTAATCAACTGTAATAGGAAAAAAAAGATAAAAACAGTGATTTATAATGATGGGGGGGGCAATTCAGCAAGAAGCCATAACAATTCTAAATATATATGAACCCAATACAGGACCCCCTAGATCCATAAACAAGTTCTACTAGATCTAAGCAAGAAAATAAACAATTTTATAATCACCAGGGATTTAAACATGACACTGACAAATCTTAACAGATCATGAAAACAGGATATCAACAAAGAAACACTAGATTTAAATGGGAATCTAGAACAAAAGGACCTAACAGACATTTACATAAAACTCTACCCCAAACCTACAGAATATACATTCTTCTCATTAGCACACGGGATGTTTTCTAATATTGATCATATCTTAGATCATAAAACAAGTCTCAGCTAATTCAGAAAAATCAAAATTATACCATGCATTGTCTTAGACCACAGTGGAGTAAAACTAGAAATCAATTCTGATAGAAACTCTCAAATCTACACAAAGTCATGGAAATTAAGAGCCTGTTGCTCAATGATCCTTGGGTCAGTGATGAAATTAATATGGAAATCCTAATAGTCTTCAAACTGAATGACAAAGAGAACACAAAAACGTGTGGAATAAAGAAAAAGTAATGGTAAGGGGAAAGTTCATAAACTTAAATGCTTACATCAAAAAGATACAACCTGGCTCGGCACCTTTGGCTTAATCGGCTAAGGCGCCAGCCACGTACACCTAAGGTGGCAGGTTCGAATCCCCAGCCCGGGCCCGCCAAACAACAATGATGGCTGCAACCAAAAAATGGCTGGGCGTTGTGGCAGGCACCTGTGGTCCCAGCTACTTGGGAG
>CAUYQV010060757.1:0-19366 GCA_963574575.1 Galagoides demidoff
TTTTTTTTTTTTTTGAGATGGAGCCTCAAGCTATCCCCCTGGGTAGAGTGCCATGGCATCACAGCTAATAGCAACCTCCAACTCCTGGGCTCAAGCGAGTCTCCTGCCTCAGCCTCCCAAGTAGCTGGGACCACAGGCGCCCGCCACAACGCCCGGCCATTTTTTGATTGCAGCCATCATTGTTGTTTGGCGGGCCCAGGCTGGGGATTTGAACCCGCCACCTTAGGTGTACGTGGCTGGCACCTTAGCCGATTGAGCCACAGGCGCCAAGCCAAGCAAACTTTCTAATTTGATTTATGTCTTTATTTCTATAAAGACAGTAATGGGAACATTTGTTTTCTAAATCAACATCAAGCACCCTATTAGGAAGCTAGATGAAAGATAAAATCCAAATCCACCCAACAAACATTGAATATCAGTTATGTGCAAAGTCCTAAAATTGATTTAAAGACAGAGTAAGGTTATGGCCCTTAAGAAACCTACAATGCAGGCAGCACCTGTGGCTCAGTGGGTAGGGCGCTGGCCCCATATACTGAGGGTGGTGGGTTCAAGCCCGGCCCCAGCCTAACTGCAACCAAAAAAATGGCCAGGTATTGTGGTGGGCGCCTGTAGTCCCAGCTACTTGGGAGGCTGAGGCAAGAGAATCTCCTAAACCCAGGGGTCGGAGGTTGCTGTGAGCTGAGACGCCACGGCACTCTACCAAGGACGTAAAGTGAGACTCTGTCTCAAAAAAAGAAAGAAAACAAACTTACAATCAAGTAGAGAAAATGAAAGATGGGCATTATACCAAGAGTATTTGTTTTATAGAAAGGGAGAAACAAATTCAGAAAGGAAAACAGTATGAAAGATTAAAAGGAATTTAAGAAGAAATGATACGAAGTGTTGGAAACCAGTCAGAAATTCCTCATCCTAAAAAAACTATGAGCATTAGCGAGATAGTAATAGCAAGATCTTGCATTCAAATCCATTCCATAAGGGCAAAATATAGCAGGCAGGAGTGAAATCTTGAGATAGCCAGTAGGAGTCTCTGAGACCCCTGGGAAAAGATTCAAGTTCCAGCCCTGCACCGGAAGGGAGAAACAGCTGGCTAAAAAGCCTGCCAAAAAGCCAGGCAACTGGAGATGGGAAACATTTCACAAACAGGAAGCAAAGAGTGAAGGGGGAGGCCAGGAAAGAGAAATCCTCCAGTTTTATGCCATTGGTGAAGGGTAATTGATTTCTTCCTCTTGATCTGCGTAGAATGGTCACAGACAGAAATACTCAGATAAATGAAAGGGCAGAAACTTCTATCAGAGGAAGAGAAAAATGATTGATCACTAGGAAAATCTCTATCATTGCATGAAATAGTCCATCCTACACAGATGTCTCCTGAAGGTCAAGGGCTGAGATAAAGGACATCTCTGAGGTTGTGGGTAAAGACATCCAGGGGTGGGGGGAGGTGTCAGTGAGGTGGGAAATCCCCCAGAACACTGGAGACAGGGGCCCCCTATCTAGTCTTTTGGATATACTAAATAATAGAAATTTCTGGCTCTGCACCTGTGGCTCAATCGGCTAAGGCGCCAGCCACGTACACCTAAGGTGGTGGGTTCGAATCCCCAGCCTGGGCCCGCCAAACAATAATGATGGCTGCAACCAAAAAAAAAAAATGGTCAGGCATTGTGGCGGGCACCTGTGGTCCCAACTACTTGGGAGGCGGAGGCAGGAGACTCGCTTGAGCCCAGGAGTTGGAGGTTGCTATGAGCTGTGATGCCATGGCTTGAGGCTCTGTCTCAAAAAAAAAAAAGGATCACATATGCCTTTGGGAAACTGAGTGCACAGATGCCACCAGATGTGAGAGGGGATGCAAAGGGAGAGGTGGGCTGGAGAAGGGCCCTGGGGCAGGAATCTCCTGTTTGCATCCTTCACGGTTCATCTCCATAAAGCCTGACCTCAAATGAGACTCTAGAGAACTTGCAATTAAATGGTTTTCTTTGATCTTTACAACTCTACATGGTGAGTTTTATTATCCTTATTTTATAGGTTTGGAAACTCCAGTTCCAAAGCACCAAGGTCACCCAGCCAGGAAATGGCAGAGCCAGGATTCACTCTGAATTAGTGTGTGTGAACAGACTCAGCACACAGTAGCTAACAGGGACCAAAGTCACTTCTGTAACAAAGGATTGAGTATCTACTTACTGTTGCCCTGTGTCCAACTCCTCCAGTTTACTCATGCCCTATGCCCCACATCCCTCTGTCACAGCCCACACACACCACACTTCAGCTCACTTAGGAGGTGAGGAATTTATAAGGTGCTTCCAGGGCTGCAAAGCACTTTTTCTCAACAGCGCTGTGGGATGGCAGGGCAGGGCTTCTACTCTCTATTCACAAGTGAGAAATCATGCTCAGAGCACTTCAGTGACTAGTCCAAGGTCATACAGCTGGGAACAACCAGGAAATGAAGCCCAGATTTTCTAACTCCATCCAAACTTGTGCACAAACTGCAGTCAGAGTGCAGAAATATCCCCGAGAGGACATTCGGTCCCTAAATCAATGCATCATTCAGTGCATCCCGGCAGCACCTGATACTGAGAGGTAGCCAAGCCCCAGGCCTAGGGTGCAAAGCCTGGCCAAACTGGGACCACCTTCTCCCCCACATGCCCATCAGCATCAGGGGCCACAAACACCCATGTGTGGGAGCTGTGCACAGCTCCCCCTTGTACCCTCCCCCCTGCCTCTCCAGGTCTTCTGGCACATTCCTTGTGTGAAAGTCCCAGGCTCTGGGTGAGCCCTGCACTGGGTAACCTGTTCTCCATGCCTTTGCACATGCTGCTCCCTCAGCCAGGACCACCCCCTGCCCCCCAGGCAGTCTTGAAACTCCCTTCCGGCATCCTCTCCCAGTTGTACCTCCTGACTTTAGTGTAGGCACCTGAGCCTGAATTATTTCTTCCTAGCTGTGCAACCACAGCAAGCTATTAAACTTCCCCCTGTGTTAAATGGGAATAACCACAGAACCTACATCATAGGAAACTGGCAGGTTAAATGAGGTCATACATGTAAAGCTCTTGGACAGTGCCAGACACACAGAGGGAACTCAAACTCTTGGCTCTTAATGTTCCCCGATCTCTGAGCCCTCACCATCCTGGAGTCCCATTATTTCTTTCCGGGTCCCTGTCTACTAGGAATGAGCTCTGTGAGGACAAGCTCCCCAGCAGATTTGCCTCCATATCTGCTGCCTGGAGTACACTGTGTGGCACTCAACAAATGTGCATTGACAGAGTAAATGAAGGAGGCTAATTACAAAGTGGTGCAGAGGGCCCAGGGAAAGTGTGGGATACACTTTGAGTCCCCCTTCTGCCATCCAGTGGATGTGTGTCCTCTGAGAAGTCCCCTCTCTGGCAGCTTGGATTTTGAATCTGTTAAAGGAGAGTGACAACACCTCATAGGGGAAGTGAGGCTCACATGAAACAACTGTGGTGGAAATGTTCTGCAGCCTGTACAGGACACACACGCAGGAGGAATGGCACCATGTTGTGGCTCACTGTGTCAAGTGGCACAGGCCCCACACCCACTGGCCCTTGTTGCACCATATCCAGGACAGCACAGGGGCATTGCTGGCAGGCAGAACCCTGAGAAGCAGTTTACTACTCCTCTTCTCCAGAATGCTCTGGCCTTATCTTCCTACCCCTTCCCCTAACCCTCTCAGTGTCAGGGATCACAGCTGGGCTCTTCTTTAATCATGTGAGCACCCCACTGGGTTACTACCAGAAGGGGTGGCAGCCCAGGAGGCTCGCCAATGCCCACAGAAATGCTCCAGAGAGGGAACACTAAGGAAAAGCCAGGACCCAAAGGCAGGAGGCTACCTTCAGGGCCAGGCTCAGCCCAGCTCCCTGAAATCCCTCTCCTGAGAGACCTCTCTATTGGGCATGGTCATGACAGCCTCTGTGGGCCATGCTGGCTCAGCCTGTGCTGTGACTCCTGGGACAAAGAGGATGAGGCATATCTGTCTTTGAGATTGACAAGCTAAATCTAAGCTGAGCTGAGCTGTTGATTCTTCTAAGTAGCTCAAAGGAGGATGACGGCAAGAGGTGAAGAGAGGGAGTGGAGGGTTGTGCAGGTGGCAAGGGCCTTCTGTCTCTGTCCCAGGAAGTGCTAGGTGGAGCTGAACTAGATATAGGCAGGCATATCCTTAAACACTGTTGGGGGGTCAGGTTTGTAGCTGGACACCCCAGTGCCCACAGACTGCAGAAAAGAGGAAATGGAACATCCAAGTTCTGCCCAGGATCCTTGAGAGCACTGGATGTGCATAGGCCCAGGCTTCTCCTGCCCTGTAGGTTCAGGCCACACCCTGCCATAGTCAGTACTAAGGAGTGTTTTCCCAGACTTTCCACATGCCGCCAGCCAATTTCAGCAAAGCACACCAGATCAGGGCTCAGAAGATGTAGGTGAGCCAGAGCTTTGCCACTAGGCTTCTGTATGACTCCCTTCCTCTTTTGACCTCTTTCCATCTTTAAGGATTTTAGGATGGCACCGACGTGAAATGACTTAAAAAATAAACACACCTAGGTTATTACTATGTGCCAGTAACAGTGAGAATAAGAGTTCTTGTTGAAATTGGGAAGGAAGCCCCAGGTTCCTCAGATTCACCACATGCACAGTGGGGCCAAGGGATGGGGAGGAGGAGAGAGGTGGCAGCTGGGGGGCAAGTCAACCAAATGGGTAAAACTCCAGGACTGACTGATTTCCTGTGTGACTGTGCATTAGTCACTTTATCTCTTTGAGTATTATGATCCTAATTTATAGAAAAGGTAAATTATCCTGCTCATAGTGTTCTGGGTACATCTGTAATTCCAAGTATATCTCCAATTCCAGGTCCACTTTAGAACTTTTGGGTCAAGCAAAGTTGTTTTGCATGTGTCCAGGGCGTGGGCAGCTAAGTTTCAATGAACTAACAAACTATACAGGAATAAATGTTCATTCTTTTGGTTCTCTCAGGCCCAAGTAGACATGAAGCTGCTAAAGTCCTAGAGATTGACTTTTCTAACCTGCTAATAGTTGAGTAATTTTCCAGAAACAAGACTTGGCCAGTTTCCTTGTATAAGGTACCAGCCCATCCCTCTTACATAAGCATTGTTTATTCCCCCAGAGAATTCAAGAAGCCAGCTCTTCCATGGGGCAGGGCTCAGAAGATCTCACAGCCTCAGCCCCAGGGATCAAGGGTCTTTGACCCAATCTATGTGGGAATTAAGGCTCCCTTGTGGGGAGGTGTAGCCCCACCCAGGCATCTGGGGGTGGGGGAGGAAGGACCGTCAAATCTGGGGACTCTTAGGAATGCCATTTGTGGTCTGAGTTATCTCAGTCTAAATTCTCAAAGGGATTTGTGTATATAGGAGGGTAGGAGGCTAGTAGGGTACATAGAGAAGTAATCTTTAACTAGAAATGGTCTATTAGGTTCCGCTGTGCTTTTTTTTTTTTCTTGGTATAAAAATCACTGTAAAGATTTGTGAACAATCCACTGAAAGTGAAAGCTCTTTCCTTATCCCCACCCCACCCCACCCTCAAAGATAACAATTGTTAACAGTTGGTATACCTCCTTTCAGATATTTTGTGCAAACATATTTTTAAAATAAAAAAGAGGACCATACTGTGCATATTATTCTGCAAGCTGCTTTCTTGACTTAATATATTGTGTGCATCCTTTCATGTCAATACAGAATACAGGAAGCTCTGGCTGCCCTTTTTTAAAACAGCATCATTTTCTGGCTCGGCGCCTGTGGCTCAATCGGCTAAGGCGCCAGCCACGTACACCTAAGGTGGCGGGTTCGAATCCCCAGCCAGGGCCCGCCAAACAATAATGATGGCTGCAACCAAAAAATGGCTGGGTGTTGTGGCGGGCGCCTGTGGTCCCAGCTACTTGGGAGGCAGAGGCAGGAGACTCGCTTGAGCCCAGGAGTTGGAGGTTGCTATGAGCTGTGATGCCATGGCACTCTACCCGGGGGGATAGCTTGAGGCTCCGTCTCCAAAAAAAAAAAAAAGAAAGTAATTGTTTAGGATAGAGCTACTCCTGGCGAAGATGCTGTGAACTTTGTTGAAATGTCAACAGAGGATTTATTATTTATTTATTTATCTTTCTTGGGGGGGGGATGGAGTCTCACTTTGTCACCCTGGGTATGGTGCCATGGCATCACAGCTCACAGCAACCTCAAACTCCTAGGCTATAGTGATCCTCCTGGCTCAGTCTTCCAAGTAGCTGGGACTACAGGCACCCATCACCATGCCTGGCTACTTTTTCTATTTTTGGTAGAGACAGGGTCTCGCTGTTGCTCAGGCTGGTCTCAAACTCCTGAGCTCAACTCAGGCAATCCACCCACATCAGCCGCCAAGAATGCTAGGATTAAAGGCGTGTGTCTGGCTTTGACAAAGGATTTAGAGTACCACGTACACTTAGTTGATAAAGCAATGGTAGGGTTGAGAGAATTGACTCGAACTTTGAAAGAATTTCTATTGTGGGTAAAATGCTATCAAACAACATCGCCTGCTACAGAGAAATCTTTCATGAAAGGAAGAGTCAATAGATGTGGTAAACTTCATTGTTGACTTAGTTTGAGAAATTGCCACAGCCACGCCAGCCTTCAGCAACCACCACCCTGATCAGTGTGCTGCCATTGACACTGAGGCAAGACCCTCCATCAGCATAAAGATTACACTTCACAGAAGGTTCAGATAATCATTAGCTGTGCTAAGTAATAAAATATTTTGTAGTAATAAAGCATTTTAAACTTAGGGTATGTGCCTTTCTTAGTAGAGTGTGAGTATAGCTTTTATATGCACCAGGAAACAAAAAAGTCTGTGTCACTTGCTGTATTACCTTATTTGTTGGGAGAGTCTAGAACTGACCCCGTGATGTCTCTGAGGTGTACCCATAGTGAAGAGGCTGTAAGCATGGCATTAGCCTTGCAGGGTCAGGAGGTGGGCTCCCCGGTGCATATCCCAGTCACACCACTGAACCTCTCTGAGTCCCAGCTCCTCAATTATAAAAGCTCCTAGGGTTGTGAGAATTGCACGTCATGCATTGAGGGCCCTTAGCATGGTGCCTGGCACCTAGGAGGCACTTGGTAAGTGGCAGGTGTCATGGCCCTTTGCTGGGCCCCATATCTCAAATACTTCAGTGTGTCCAGAGGGTATGCCCAGGGAGTTATGGGCACTTTATATGCTCAGATCCTATGAAAGGGGACTATTCAAGTGACTCTGTCAACCCTAGTGTCCCAGAAGTAGGTGGATAATGAGAAAACACTGTCATGTGTCAGCAGCCCTCAATTCATCTTATAAGGCCCTGTGGTATGGTGGCTTTGCCTCTCTCAAGAGAACTTGAGTCCCAGTCCTCTTTCTGCCATTTTTTAGCTATGTGATCTTGGACAAGTCATTTGTCATTCAATGCAGTATTTTAGCCAGTCCTCAGATTTTTACTGATTGTATACTAGGTGTTGTCACTGAGCTGGGGGCCACAATAGAGAAGGGATTAGGAGGGTTCCCCAGCCCCAGAATTGTGAGTCTAATGAGGCCCAAGACCAAACCTTAATGCACATGACCAAGAGTAAAACCCACAAGGGCAGCGGTGGTGTTGGCCAGGTTCCAGGAGAAGCTGCAATGATCCAGGTACTGGACCAAGCCCTTTGCACTTGCTCCTCAAAAAACCTCTTGGGGCAGGTGCTATGATTTTTTCCACCTCTGTGTTGTGGAGATGGAGGTACAGAGAGGTGAAGGAATGCATAAGGATTCCCTGATGTGAGGGAAGGAGCCGGGCTCTGACACTGGGCAGGGGGTTCTAGGTGAGCACTATGCTACATGGTTACAGCAGAGTCCAGAATGCTGGGTGGGCAGCAGTGGGTTGTCAGGAAGGCTTCCTGGAAGAAGTGGCATCTCGGGTGAGGCATGAATAGATGAGTAGAAATTGGAGATAAAAGGAAGGGCAGGGATGGGCTAGGGAGGAAATGAAAGGTCAACCTGAGAGAGAGGATAGAATGCTGAGGCCAGGGGCATTGGTCTGCTGGAAACACTGAAACCAGATGGTTGGGCTGTGTATGTGTGTGTGTGTGTGATCTCAGCAGAGATAACAGCAGTGTTATTTGGATTATTTAGGGAGGCCCTAGGAAGTAACATGAAGTAATGATTTTAGATGCAATGGAGAGTCTTTGAGGGGTTTTAAGTAGAAGATTGATGTGACCGATTTGTGCTGCAGGATGACCACCCTGATGGGGAATGGGTCGATGAGGCAAGACCAGAGGCCATGAGCCCAAATTCTTCCCTGAAGTGAGAAAATGCCAGTGGCCTCCCTTGCTTTGTAAAATCCACTTCAATTTCCTGACCACATACTCCCCCACCACTGACTCATTTTCATTGCTAAGGCACATTCAGTTTTGTGGCAGAGAGCCAGGCCAGAGTGGTCAGACACCACCCGTACCACTGACCCACAAGGGCGGAAGCAGCTTATGCATCAAGGATCCATGGGCTTGTGGAGGCCCATCTGACAGCACTTTGATTTCCAAGCCAAAGACACGTTCTCGCTCTCAAATCTTTAAATTTGCATTGCTTGCTGCATGCAACCAGACGTTAGGCTCTAAACTTTCTCCTTCTCCTCTTCGACTCTTCTTTCATGCTTTCCCTCCCAGCTGAATTCATCTCTCTCCTCTTCTCCACCTAAAGCAATGTTTGGTTTACTCTGCAGGTCAGCGTTAGAAGCCACAGGTGGGAATGCACAGGAGGCCCAGGACTAGGGAGAGGTGTCTCTGCCGCAAAATTTAAGGATTGCAGTGAGCACTTCCTATTCTGCACCTTGCTGGCCTCACCCTTGCCTGGCCCCATGCAGGGGAGGAAACATCAGGTCAGTACCTGGGTGTGGTGGTTTTCAGAACTGCCTCCCAAGGTAGTGAGCTGCCTGTCACTGGAGGGGTTCAAGCAGAAGGTAGTGGGCTGCCTGTTAGGGACGCTGCAGAGGGAATTTCTGTGGTATCTGGGAGGTATTCTGAGGTTCCATCCATCCCTTAGAAGTTGGGATTCTAGGATGCCTTTCCTGGTCCTCACACCCCGGGGCTGTCCTTCCCTCCTTTCATCTCTACATTTACCTCCAAGATTGCCCATCTGGCAGTTAACCACAGGCTACTTCAAGGCAGCTCTTGTATTGCTGTCTTGTCTTATTTCAAATTTCACAACCTTCTGTGTCATTTTCCTAATAAAATCACATCAAGGACAGGGACTGAATGGTACGCTTTCTGTTCTCTCTCTCAGTGGGTATGGGAGACTCTCTAATATTTATTAAAAACCCTCTCTGTCCCAATTCTTCATGTCACCTGATTTACTTATCATGCCAATCCCTTGGGTAGGCTCTATTAATGAGCCCATTCTACAGGTGAGGAACTGGAGGCTTACTGAGGTTGATAGACGTTTTAATAGAGAGTTGGGGTGCCCGCTATTAGACTATCTGGGTGTGCAGCCTTGAACAGGTTGCTAAATTTCTTTGCACCTCAGTTTTCTTATTGTAAAATGGAATAACATTGTCAATTTCAGTTTCTCGTGAGGGTTAGCTAAGTTGATATGTTTGGAAAGCTCTTAGGGCAGTGTAGGTAGTAAGCTCTCAGCACATGTGGCTATTATTAATTATAATTAATAATAGAATGATGATTAATAATAGAATGGTGGGTCTTATCAAATCTAGAAAAAAGAAGGAACAGAATTTGTGTCTTAGTGTTCCCAGACATTTAAAAGATCCAGACTGGTCATCTGGGGGAAGACTTCTCAGCTGCAGAGCTTCTGGTTTGTCTCAGGACCATCCTTCTCTCCAGGAGAGAGAGTTCTGCCTTGGAAGCCATTTGTATAAATGGAAAAGTGGGTCTCTTAGGAGTCTGATCAGTAGGAATCAGTCCCCAAGAACTTGATCTCTTTAGGGGCAAGTGCAAAGACAGGTCTTGAAACTACAAAGCTGAGGGCAATACTTGGTCTGTAATTAGTGACTAATTAATTGACTAAAAACTCTTTGCCAGCCCTCTCTGTGCCAGGTGCTCTTCTAGGGAGGTGGATGAAGATGAGAGAATCGGAATCTTTGTTCTGAAACCTTCACAACTGAAGGGTGGGGGGAAGACAGAGGAGAAGACCCACTCGAAGGCAGCCTGGGTATAGAGAGGAGAGAAAGCTGGGCCACCTTCTGCCCTAGTCCCTGAGAGGCAGGGGGCTCCTGAGGGACAAGGAAAATTACTGAGAGAAGTTGCAGCTGACCCAGACAGCTCAGCGAGAACAAAGATTGGGGAGGCCGAGTTGTGCAGAAGAGGTGGAGGCAAGCTCTTGGGGGGACCCCCAAAGCCTTTGCCCCCCTTGCTGGGGAAGAGAGGGCTCTGGGAAGAGGCCCCCCTCATTGTGTCTCTGGCCTGAAGTCGCCTCCTTTGGTTGCTGACAGGAAGGCAAACACTATTTGCATTTCTGTCATTTAAAACAATGTGGTGTTGTGACACTCTGGAATCTGAAGATAAATGTTTAATAAAAGGATTCAATTTGATATGATGTCGCAACTTAATTAGATCCACAATGCACAGAGGGCTTTGCAAGCCCTTCAATTAGGAGCTACTTAAGGGTCTTGCGTGTGGGGAGCTGCAGCGCTGTCGAGGGGCTGGGGGGCTGGGATAGTGCCTCCAATCCCTGAGATCTGCCCTCTACAGATTCTGGCTCAAGGGCACTGCTTCTTGGCAGTTCTGGTAGAGGTGATGGAGGGTCCCAGGTCATTCTGTGCTTGGAAACCTACATTCGCTAGGACTAGGGCTGCAGCATGTGACCACTGAATGATGCAAATGAACCTGACCTACTTTGGGCTCAAGGCTATGACCTCAGGGCAGGTGAGGACTCTTCAAAGGCCAAGGATTGACAAAGGAACTGTCTTCAAACCCACTTGGCCTAGAGCTCAGGGGTATTGAAGGTCAAGTTCTCTGGAAATTGGTAAACAACTGTGTTTGTGATCCTAGCCAAGATGACATTATGCAGGTAAGTACTAATACGAGTATACTGATTGTCAGCTACGAGTTGATAAAATATACCTGCTATACAAGCACCCCAAAATGCCCCTTCTCCCCACTGCTCTGGATACTCCGGCGCCTCCTCTGGGATCTCTTGGATCTTCCAAGCTACTAAAAGGTTGGAGCTGACCAGCAGGGTGGCGGCAGGCTGCTGTTTCAGCACCATGGCCAGCGCCTGCTCTGTCTGGTCAGGGCCCAGGCCTCAATGGTTGTAAAAGATGTGGATTATTGGGCGGCGCCTGTGGCTCAAGGAGTAGGGCTCTGGCCCCATATGCTGGAGGTGGTGGGTTCCAACCCAGCCCCAGCCAAAAACTCCAAAAGAAAAAAAAAGATGTGCATTATCACCCAATTCCAGTTTGCAAAAGTGATAGCGCTTTGGGTGTCAAGAGAGAGCATAGATCTGGGAGCATGAGTTTCAGAGTCAGAGCCCCTTGAATTCAGGAGTCTCAGCGCTGCCTGCTATGAGCTATGTTAATACTCTGAGCCTCTTCCGTAAACAGGGTTAATAACACCTACATCAAAATGTTGCTGTGAAGATTAAATAACATAAATAATGTGGGTGGTTCCCAAGTGTAATGGTTAGTACTTTAGATTTAGACTCCAGCCATCCAAGTTTAAGTATCAGTAGAACATTTTTAATGGGCTAGAATATAATGTTTAAGAGCATAATATCTGGAGGAACAAGACCACATGGGTTCGATCTGCGCTGAGCCACACACTCATAGCGACCTTGGGCAAGCAATGACCCCTCTTAGTGCCTCACTTTTCTTATTGAAGAATGCAATGGTAATTATCTACCAGGTTGATGGGAGGGTAAATAAGCTAATATTTATACATGACTTAGAAGAATACTTGATGCATTATAGGAATTCACTAAATGTTAGCAATTACTATGTTATTATTGTGTAAAGTGCCTGACCCTCTGCCTGGGGTAAGAGCCCCCAGTCTTCTGAGTCCTTGGGACCCTTACCCATACTTTTCATGGCTTTATCACCCAATATTTCCCACAGTGCTCATAGTCCTCCCAAATCTCCTAACTTTTTGGAGAGAAGGCTACTTAATGGTAAGTCTTCTTCCCTCAACTTCCCCAAGTGGCCAGCATCTGTCTGGTTGTTTGACCAACCATATTCTCCACCACAAGCACACAACACATGTCCAAAGAATGCTCTCCTCCGGGCTCCTCAATCTGCATCCCCCCAAGCGTACCACCTCCACAGCCTTCCAGGCTATGCTGCTACTTAGTGGGCACCTTATAAATTTTAAATTAATGAGTGAATGAGGGAACCCAGACCAAGAAAATCTTTTGTTCTAAGCTTGGGAGAGGATGTCTTTACCAGCGAGTTTACCAGCTGTTGACATTTCATGCCTTTTCCTACTAATATGGTGATTACTAATATGGTGATTTCTAAAGGGTGTTCTGCTCGTGCCAACCCCAGGAGATGCCAGTAGGAGGTGTAACAGAAAGGGGTTCCATTGCCAAATAGGTTTGGGAAATTCTGGGTTAAATGAGGTTAAACAGGTTTCCTTACCGCAGGGCTTTTCTGAGCCTTTACTATGCTAATTGCAGTGTCAAATTCTAATGTGGGAATATAGCACAGAATCTTTCCAGAAATTCATTTCACTACACACACTGTATGTGTGTGTGTGTTTCATCTCATGGGGCTAAAGTCTTTGGCTCGCCCTTTGGGAAACATTGCCCTAAATGAATCTTGGATTTCATACCCGTGCTTTCATGTGGAGCAGAGGGTAATAACAAAGCAAGGTGCAAAGGTTTCCAACACCTTCCCCCACCCTGAGTGCCAGCATGAGAGGCATTTGTACACACGCCCCTATACTCAGTGTCACCTGCCTCTGCTGTGCCCTGTTGGTATCACGTGAATCTTCTCACCACCTGACTTCTTGACGTTCCCTCTTCCCTGGGCATCCAGGATCTCACGTTCAGACTCCTTCGCACGTTCCTTTTCCTCTGTAAGTTTCGTGTCCTTGGGGCTCTCCCCTTAGCTCTTTTCTCTTTCCACTCTAGATATGTTCTTTGGAGAATCTGATCTCATGGCTTCGATTTTCATCTACATACTGATGACCCACAAGTCTTTTTATCCAACCCAGACCTGTCTTTCTCCTGACTTCTTGCTGCACTGGCTGTCCCCTCGTAACTGAACCTGGAAGGGATTATGTCTAGTGACTCAAATGAGGGTTGGGGATTTTCTGTGGTTTGCAACGATCCATTTGTCCATTACCCACAGCGATCTGAAATTGGCAGAGCTGACAGATTGAACTTTGTGCCTATTTCCCCTTGGACCTTCTTCCTAAACGTTCCCTTATAATGAACCACACCCTTATCCAGCCTGTTTCTCAAACTGCAAACCCAAGGGTCATTATTTCTGCCTCTCCATTCCCATTCCCATGGAATTGCCATGTTAAAGAATTAACATGTCTGGAATCACCTCAGTCTTAGTCCAGACCACTGGCAACTTTGCCAGCATGGTCATAATACCCTGCAACCCCAAACCAGCTTCTTTGCTTCTATCCTGCCCTATGTCCACTCTGTGCTACCTTTTACAAAAGGTGAAATCCAAGCTGCCTCTCTCCAGATCTCTCCCCACTCCTCCAAGATAGGGCCCCGACTCTTTGACAAGGCCCACTGGACCATTGTGTTTCGACAGCTGCTTCACTGTTCAGAAGCTGCCGTCCCTCCTAGGACCACCTTGCTCTCTCCTATCTCTGGATTTTCCATGTGCTTCCTGCCCGCCCTTCCTTTCCCACTCGCCTGCCCCTCCGTGCTCTGTGCCGATCCCCATGGAAGCCCCTTACTGATGCGTTAGTGCTCAGTGAACACATCCTTTCCTCTAGGAAGGCTTCCTTGAAGACGGCTTCTCCTGCCCTCACCTATTTGGTGCTACCTCTCTCACCACAACTGAAACGCCTGCTGGCCTGTCGGGGCTCCCTAACGCCTCCTTGCCTATTTTCTCCCCTGGAGCGAAAGCCCCTAGAGGAACTGTGGAATTTACCATTGTTTCCATAGGCAGAAGGCAGCCTGCCCACCTGCTCTTGTTTCCAGTGTGCTCGGGCACCATCTCAGCCCTCGGTCAGCACGTCTACAGAGGGCAGGCTGGCTGACATGAGCAACAAGTACTGGGCACAGAGATGCTGTAATCAATTTTCCCAGACTTAGTGCGGGTACTGAGAAGTTCATGGAGGGAAGAGATTGCACCTATTGACTCAAATGAGGGCTGGGGATTTTCTGAGGTTTGCAACGATCCATTTGCCCATTACCAGCTGCGATCTGGAATTGAGAGCACTGACATACGGCTTGGACCTGCTGCCCGGGGAAGAGGAAGCTGCGGAGGCTGGAGGCAGAACCAATTTCTTGTTTCCTAGCTACTCTTGTCCTTGCCTCACCTCTTGAGAGGTGCCAATGGGGCTCTGTCACCAGGCTCCATGACTCGGTTTACTTCCTATGCCCCTCTCTAGGGGATGCACATCCTTGGAGCTGGAACTGTGCGTGTTTTGTTCCCAAAGCACCCCCCTGCAACCCCAGCCAGGGCCTGGGTCTATGCCAGCTACTCAGCACATATCTGGGGAATGAATGAATTGAATGGATGTATTAGCAGCTACACGTCCATCACAGCATATGAGGTTGCGTGTGATTGGTTAGGAGCATGAGTGTGGGCACAGGGTCTGTGGAGATTGGCTGGAGTCTCACCCAGAGGAGCCTGGGGGCTAATGGTGTGAACTGATGCCCGGTGTGCAGGCTGAGTGTCTCTTGGGTACCACACCCACGGGGCCCTGCCCGGTTTAGTCTTCAATGGCCACTGCACTCAACTGCTGCTCTCCCTGTGCCCCTGCCCAGCCACACTGGCCCCCTAGTCTCTCCTCCCACAAACCAAGCGGTGCCTTTGCCCGGTGGCCGCCTGCCCGGAATGCTTTTGCTCTGCAGCCACGGGGCTATCTGCCATCTCTCCATCCAGGTCCCTGCTTTGCCCTGAAATCGTCTGACTGCCATCCTCTCTTCCTTCAGCTGGGTTTATCCTCTTATTCCTTCTCACTCACCAATGTCCAATCACATTTTCATTTGTTTGTGTGTCTGCGATTTGTCACCACCTCCTCCCCATGAGAAGGAACGATCTACAAGGGCAGAGGCCTTTGCTCAACACGGTTGCAGCACCGGTGTTTAAAACAGTGCCCAGCACACAGCAGGTGCTCAATAAATATTTGTGGAGGGTATGAATAAATCTTTAGAACACTGTCTGATTTAGCCCTCTGTTTTCCAGAGAAATCATGTCACAATAGTGTTACTTTATAAACTCACTGGTTTACTGCGTTTCAAGGTAAGAAAGTGTGTTTATTTAATCCTCACAACTACGTATATGGTAGATGGCATCTTCATCTCCTCTGTTTTTCAAACCCAAATTCAGAGAAATAAAATAATTTCCCCCAAAGACCTCCAACTCAGAAACTTAGGTCAGCTGACTCTAAATCTTGTGTCCCTTGAGTGACAACGTCCTCGATTTACTTAACCTCTTGTTGCCTTGGTTTCTACATCTGTGGCATAGAGATAAGAAAAGTACACTCCCCATAGTGTGGTGGTCAAGGTCAGAGGAGTTAATGTGGTGAAATGCTTAGAGAAGTGCCTGGTGCATACTAAGAACTTTGTAAATGGTAGTTATTATTATTGAGTCATTTTAACATTGACACACACACACACACACACATATATATATTTTGAGACAGAGTCTCACTCTGTTACTGAGGCTTGAGTGCTGTGGCCTCAGCCTACCTCACAGCAACCTCAAACTCCTGACTTCAAGCAATCCTCCTGCCTTAGCCTCTTGAGTAGCTGGGACTATAGGTGCCCTCTACCATGTCCAGCTAATTTTTCTATTTTCAGAAGAGAGGGAGGTCTCACTCTTGCTCAGGCTGGTCTCGAACTCCTGAGCTCAAGTGATCCTCCTTCCTTGGCCTCCCAGAGTGCTAGGATTACAGGTAAGAGCCACCTTGCCCAACCAATACCGACTTATTATTGAAATCCTCCCTTATGAGAATTTCATCTTTCAATTTCTGATGCATTTTTCATTCAATTTCACTTTAGGTAAGACTCATATTGAATACCTGTCTTTAGAATTGGGTTTTATCCTGGTGAGACCACACTGTACAGTCTAGGGCTTGTTGAGTCACAGGCTTTCACTGTGTCCAATCTGTCACGTTGCTCGGTCTCTTTTTTTTTGCAGTTTTTTTTTTTTTTTTTTGGCCAGGGCTGGGTTTGACCCATTATCTCTGGTATATGGGGCTGGCGCCCTACTCCTTTGAGCCACAGGCACCTCCACATTGCTCAGTCTCTTTAAGGAGAATGTAAGTCCCTGGAGACCAGATGGCATATTGCTAATCAAGGTATGGACAAAGTTTCATTGTTTTTCTGCTCACATTTTGATCTGTAGTCCATCAGGAATTGATGATTTTCTACATGGTATGAGGCAGAGGTCCATATACTTTTTGCTCCCATGTGGATATCTGGCTGGATATCACACCACCTGGTCCTGCCTGGCTGGTTCATAGGGTTCTTCTTTCCTCAACCGCTATCTCTCTTCTCACGGCCTATTTGAGCCTCCCCTGTTCCTTAAGGCACAGCTAAAATCCTTCTTCCTCTATGAAGTCTTTCCTGACTCATTCCTTATTCATTTATTCTCTCACGATTTATTTATTTTCTGTTCTGTGTCAGGCAGTGTGCTAGGTACCGGGATGCCCGGCTCTGAGAAGAGAGTGGAGAATGAATCAGAGACCACCCCTGCCCTCAAGGACCACACGGGCCAGGAGAGGCACACGGAACATTGACTGAGTTCTGGTGCACATGCCGGGTGCTGGGAAGGAGAAGTATGGGGGTCCTGGGATGTGTAACTGGGATGCAACCTGGGCTGGGTGCTCACTGAGGAATTGATGTTGAGGCTGATGGCACTTCTCCATCTTCTAGTCTCTCAGAGCACTGATATGTTTAGTACTCTTAACTATCTGGATGGACAATTTGGGAGACGAGGAGCAGAAGCTGTTTAAAAAAAGTCCACTATGGAGCCTAGCACAGGGTGCTAGCAAAGCAAAGCAGGCACTCCATGTATGAGTGCTGATGGCAGGTAGAGCTATCGAGTCCATCTAGATATGGTGGCCACACTGTCGTCTGGCCACCAGAGGAGGGCGTTGGGGGAGGGGAAGTGCACAGCTTTCAGAAGCAGACAGAGTTGGTGTGACCGAGGCACTGGCACTTACCAGCTAGTTCCTGTTGCGCCAATGACCCAATTCATTTGAGTCTCAGTTTCCTCATCTGAAAAAAGGTGTATGATCTATCTGTCACATAGGCATATTTTGAAGATAAAAGGAAGAAATCTGGTAAGATCCCTATCCCCGGCCCCTAGTGGGTATTCAGTAGAATGTCAGCTTCCTTTTCCCATCTGAATTTCAGAGGCCAATGTGGTGGGATGGGTGTGGGCTTTAGAACCAGACAGCCAAAGGGCTGAACTTGGACTTCACCTCTCTGCTTTACTTCTCTGAGACTACTAACCTCTGTAGAATGGGGTAATAACTCCTGCTCTTGAGAATTTCTGGAAATGTTAATCGAGACAATTTAGGTTGAGCATCTGCCACATTGTAGGGGCTGGTACCTGTTCGCCAGCAATCCCAAGCTTCAAAGCCCTCCATGTTTTAGCTGCATGCCAAGGGTGCAAGCATGAGGGCTGTGCAGGGCTGCCTGGCTGTAGCGGCCGATCAGTAAACATGTGCTGAACGATTGTCTGGTTTTATGTGGCCCAACGCCATCCTAGGTGGAGGTGGAGGGAAGTGGGGAGGGACAGGTAGTGACTTGCGAGTTGTGTGTTGGTGACATCAGGTGCCTTTTAGAGGGGTTTCAGGATTCTGGGTCAGGATGCCTGCAGCCTCTCCTCTACGACTTTGCTCCCTTTAGGTCTTGGTAGGACCAACCTCCCCTTTCTTCCCAAAGAGGAGATTGCTGCCATATGGTCGTGTCTTCAGCTGGACTGGAACCTGGGTGAAACCCAGAGGAAAGCAGCCAAGTGCGCCTGCAGGGCCCCTCGGAGGCAGCTGCTGCTCTGTACAACCCAGGCTGCAGAGGCTGCCCCGATCGGCTGCCAGGTCTGCTTCTGCCCTCACGTGAGCCACCGGCTCTGCCTTCCGGGAAGGCGGGTGGCAGCTGCATGTCCTAGGAGCCTCCTCTACCTGTCTGCCTTCCTGCTGTCTGCCAGGGCTTGCCTCCCGCTGGTCCTGACAAACCAGAAAGAACGAAATGGACACAGTCAGGCAAGCGCTGACGATCCTAAATGTGGCTGCCGCCCCCGGCCCATCCTCCACTTTTGAAAGGAGGAAAACAACAGAATGGCGTGTAAATGGGGACAAAGCGTAGAGAAAAGGGCACGGAATGGACTCTCGGGGGTGTCTACTATTGCCTGGCGCTTTCCATAAAAGATCTGCTTTATTCCCACAGCCAACTTGTGCATTGTTATTTCCATTCAGCTGAGGAAAGGGAGGCCCAGAGAGGTCAAGGGATTGCCCAGGATCACACAGAGGCAGGATTTCACCTCAGTCCTCTCAGGCCCCCAGGTCTGTGCTCATTCCACTGCATGAGGGTTTCTCCAACTTGAGTAGCGTAGGGATGTATTCAGTGAACCGAATTCTCACAGCATTGCTGGATGACAGATTTTTAAAAATTCTGATGTTTAAAATGTAAAAACATATCAGTAGGTGCAAATTTCTTCCGCTTGCGCCTACAGCTCTGATACAATTGTCAAACATAAACAAAATTACCAATGAAATGCGGAGTTGTGATACTAATAGAATTCAAATGAGCAACATTGATTTAATGCAAGGCTGCTGGTGTTTTGCAGGAGTATCTTTTGAGTTCACTGTGCTCTGGTCAGTATGGACCAAGTGTGATTCTGTTGGTCTACCTGTGTCTTCACTTTGAATCACTTCAAGACCCTAATACATAAAGATCACCACGACAGTAGCCTGCCATCCACATTTGCCTCTGACATTTTCTCATTAGTCTGTGATAATTAAGGCAGCAAATTTCCTGCCCAATGATGTTGATGTACCTTTTTTTTTTTTTTGAGACAGAGTCTTACTGTTGCCTGGGGTAGCGTGCAATGATCTCATCATAGCTCACTGCAGCCTCAAACTCTTGGATGCAAACTATTTTCTTGTCTCAGTTGCCCTGAGCAGCTGGGACTACAGATGCACGCAACTGCACCTGGTAATTTTTGGTTTTTTTGAGACAGAGTCTCACTATGTCACCCTTCGTAGAGTGCTGTGGCATCACAGCTCACAGCAACCTC
>CAUYQV010060760.1:0-13850 GCA_963574575.1 Galagoides demidoff
CTTTCCTCTCCTTCACGTCCAACCAATCACCCAGATTTGTTGACCTTACTTCCTTAAAGCCTCCCAAACTTCCTTTTCCAAAATATCTGCCATAGAAATATCTGACCAAAAAACTCCACCCTCATGTCCAGAATCTATAAAGAACTCCCACATATCAATAAGAAAAAGACTAAAACCCCAAAGGAAAAAATGGGCCCTTCACAAAAGGTGATCTCCAAATAGCTGATAAATGAAAAGATGTCTGACATCATGAGTCATCAGGGAAATGGCGCATTAAAATCAAAACGTTCTCAATCCCAGCTTTGAGAAAATGGTGAACACAAAAAAGGTAATACGAAGTCATACTGCTTGTGAGAGGGTGATTACGCAACCCTGTTAGGAAACTGTCTGGCAATATCTATAAAAGCTGAATAAACACCTTTACTATATGACCAAAAACCTATGAGAATATTCATAACACCTTTAATCATCACATCCAGAAACTGAAAACAGCCCAGATGCCCCCCAAAAGGGTAGGTAAATAAATTATGATAAATTCACAATATGGAATACAGTGATTTTATCCTTAAGGGAACATTCACCAATGTGTACAGTTTTGATTGTCACAATGTGGGGGAGAGGCCAGGATGCTGCTAAGCATCTCCAATACATGGGACACACAGAAGATGTTTCAGCCCCAATGTCAATAGTGGTTGAGAGGCTCAGTGCCTGTGGCTCAAGCAGCTAAGGCGCCAGCCACATACACCTGAGCTGGGGGGTTCAAATCCAGCCTGGGCCCACCAAACAACAAAGACGGCTGCAACCAATACATAGCCGAGCATTGTGGTAGGCGCCTGTAGTCCCAGTTACTTGGGAGGTGGAGGCTGGAGAATCACTTGAGCCCAGGAGTTGGAGGTTGCTGTGAGCTGTGATGCCACAGCACACTACCCAGGGTGACAGCTTGAGGCTCTGTCTCAAAAAAAAAAAAACAGTGGCTGAGAAACCTTGCTATATAACAATGGCAAGGAACAGGAACTATAACCTATAGTGATACAAATGAACCATAGAGCGAAAATGTTGCACAAAGAAAGTCAAACATAAAGAATACATCCAGGGGCACCTGTGGCTCAAAAGGGTAGGGTGCCAGCCCCATATGCCGGAGGTGGCAGGTTCAAACCCAGCCCCGGCCAAAACAAAACAAAACAAAAAAGAATACATCGGCTTGGTGCTTGTGGCTCAAGTGGCTAAGGCGCCAGCCACATACACCAGAACTGGTAGGTTCAAATCCAGCCTGGACCTGCCAAACAACAATGACAATTGCAACCAAAAAATAGCTGGGTGTTGTGGTGGGCACCTGTGGTCCCAGCTACTTGGGAGGCTGAGGCAAGAGAATTGCTTAAGCCCAAGAGTTTGAGGTTGCTGTGAGCTTTGATGCCACAGCACTATACCCAGGACGACAGCTTGAGGCTCTGTCTCAAAAAAAAAAAAAAAAAAAAAAAAGAATACATCCTGTTTGCTCCATTTACATAATATTTGGATGACAAAGTGAGTCTAGATTCTTAAAAGCCAAGATAAGAGCTGGGTGTGGTGCAGCATGTGTGCACCTGTAGTCCCAGTTACTCAGGAGGCTGAAGCAGGAAGATGGCTTGAGCCCAGGAGTTTGAGCCCAGCCTGGGCACTATAGCAAGAACTTATCTCAAAAAAAAAAAAAATTAAAGTCAAAATAGGAGTTCCCTTCATGAAGAGTAGCAGAAGGAGGGCACAAGGAAATTTCTAGGGGATGGGGATGTTCAGTCCTTAATCTGGGTCCTGGCCACATAGTACAATCATGTGATGAAATTTCTTCCAGCTGGACATTTGTGACTTAATGCTTTTCCTCTGTGTGCTATACTTGAAAAAAAGGTTTAAAAATTAAAAAATTTCATCTTCCTTCCACCGCTGTGCCCTATTCAGGCCTTATCTACTCTGTACTGGGTGACATCCCCTACAGGTCCCTGCTCCTCACTTCCTATACACAACAGCCAGTGGGATTTATGGGCCACACAAATAAGACGATGGCCCTCTTTACTCTAAATTCTTCCATGGTTCCCTGTTGCCCCCAGGATTAGATGGAAGTTTTCTTTTTTTTTTTTTTTTTTGAGGCAGAGCCTCAAGCTGTCCCCCCTGGGTAGAGTGCTGTGACATCACAGCTAACAGCAACCTCCAACTCCTGGGCTCAAGCAAGTCTCCTGCCTCCGCCTCCCAAGTAGCTGAGACCACAGGCGCCCACCACAATGCCTGGCTATTTTTTGGTTGCAGCCATCATTGTTGTTTGGCGGACTGGGGCTGGATTCGAACCCGCCACCTTAGGTGTATGTGTCTGGTGCCTTAGCCACTTAAGCCATAGGCGCCGAGCCTAGATGGAAGTTTTGAAGGTGACTCCCCAAAACTTTCTCAATCCCAGCTTTGGTTCTCTTGAAGGCTGGCCTCTACCTACTCCCCCCTGCTTCTCATATCATTAACCTCTGGCCCAGAACATGCAGCTTCAAACTTCCAGGCCTTTGCAATGGCAGTCTGCTTTGCTCAACTGCCTGTCTGTCCCAGCACATCTCTGCCCTTTGAGGTTCAACTTCAATCCCTTTGCTCGGGAAAGACTCTACCTCCCTCAGACCCTTCTCTCTACCCCTGCACACATCTAGATGCCAGAGGTTTTGGGCGGAGTTGGCTTTATTTATTTTTTCTAGTCAATGCACCAGTGCACACTCACTTACATTGGGATTTGCATAAAAATGAGAGAGAAGGCTCAGTGTCCATAACACAGTGGTTACAGCGCCAGCCACATACACCAAGGCTGGCAGGTTCGAACCCAGCCCGGGCCAGCTAAATAACAATGACAACTACAACAAAAAAGTAGCTGGGCGGTGTGTCAGGCACTTGTAGTCCCAGTTACTTGGGAGGCTGAGGCAAGAGAATCGCTTGAGCTCAGAAATTTGAGGATGCTGTGAGCTGTGACGCCACAGCACTCTACTGAGGGCAGCATAGTGAAACTCTGGCTCAAAAAAAAAGAGAAAGAGAGAAGTCTCTAAGTAATATGCAAAAGCTTGGACATACTCTGCAGGGTCCTTTCCTCTAGAGAAGTCCCCATCCTCTGAGCCACCCAGGGGATGCCTGGGCTGGAAAGGACTAACACCAGGCTTTGGCTCAAAAAGCATGTCCCGCTTCTCCAGGGATGCGAGGAGGACACATCAGGGACCCCAAAGGTGCTGAGATCCTGAGCTTGGATGCTGCCTCTCTTTTCCTGCAGCCTCTGACCGTGCCCTGCCCCTCCAGCCCCTCCTGCACTCTGCCAGCCCTGCCCTCAGCTCCCTCCCACACCACTCATTTCTGGAGGATGCCCCCAGCCTGCTGCAGAGGAGGAAGTTCTGTATCGGCCTGGGTGCCACAGGAAAAGGGGTTAGGTTTGCATTATCGCTAATTCATACTCCTGGTAGACTCAGCCCAGCCTGTTTCCAATTCCCAACTCTGCAGCCCAGCCCCCAAGCCCATATCTTCCCTGGGACAGATGCCAGCCAAGCTTCCTTCAGGGCTATGGCTTTTGCCCATTCTCCACTAGAGCTGATAGTATCTCACAGACACATGGGCTTAGGCAGGGCACTGACTGACTCACTGCTGGGACCTTGAGCAAGTTGATCCACCTCCCTAATAACTTCTCTTCTGCATCTAGAAAGTGGGGCATTAAAGGGAAACGCATCTGTCTACAGGAGAGCCAAAGCACAGTGCCTGGGTTCCAGTTCTAGCTGCTCGAAGGCTGTGTACTTTGGGCCAGTGCCTTCACCTCTCTGTGCTTCAGTTTTCTCATCTATCAAAGAGGAATTCAGAGGACCCACCTCACAGGGCTATTGTAGGATCAGATGGGTTCATGGAACATAGTGTTTTGGCTGTCCTAGCAGCTCACACCTATAATCCGGCACTCTGGGAGTTCTAGGTAGGAGGATCGCTTTAGCTCAGGAGTTAAAGACCAGCCTGAGCAAGAATGAGACCCTGTTTCTACTAAAAACAGAAAAATTAGCCAGGCATGGTGCCAGGTGCCTATAGTTCCAGCTACTTGGAAGGCTGAGGCAGGAGGATCACTTGAACCCAAGAGTTTGAGGTTGCTGTGAGCTAGGCTGAGGCATAGCACTCTAGCCCAGGTGACACATAAGACTCTGTCCAAAAAAAAAAATAAACAAATTAATAAATAGAATAAAATAGTGTCTGGCACCCAGCACCTGTGATGATTTGTGCTTGTTATCTTTAATAGAGAGGGGTCAGCGATATACATGGTGTTCTGTAAAATGGTCAATAAATGCCGGTTTCTTGGTCTGGCTCCCTCCCTCCCAATGCTCTTCCAGTCTGATTGCCCCACCTAGATGATCCTGCCCCAGGCTATCCTGAAGGCCAAATTCAAGATCTTTTTTTTTTTGAGACGGAGCCTCAAGCTATCCGCCTGGGTAGAGTGCCATGGCATCATAGCTCACAGCAACCTCCAACTCCTGGGCTCAAGCGAGTCTCCTGCCTCAGCCTCCCAAGTAGCTGGGACTACAGGCGCCCACCACAACGCCTGGCCATTTTTTTTTTTTTTGGTTGCAGCCATCATTGTTGTTTGGCGGCCCGGGGCTGGGGATTCGAACCCGCCACCTTAGGTGTATGTGGCTGCCACCTTAGCCACTTGAGCCACAGGCGCCAAGCCCAAGTTCAAGATCTTAATTGATCTTTCAACTACAGTCCTTTACTGCTTCTGACCATCAGAGCTGCCCAATTGACTTCCCCGGTCTGGGTGCTGGAGGCAGCACAAGCCCCAGCCAAGTATTGCCCTGGTAGCTATCTCCTTTTGCCCTCGCCCGTGGAGCCTGCACTTCCCTCCTGAGCCCATGTCTAGCTCAAATACACACTGAGCTTCCCCTACATGCTTCTTTCACAGGCTCTTGAAGATGTGGATTTCTCTCCTCCAACCCAGCACCTTCTCTCCAAACCTGCTGTCACCCTGTGCTCCCACTGTTGGCTAAAAAGAAGCAAAAACTAATATAAGTAGAGAAGCTGAAGCAAAAACTAATATAAGTAGAGAACTTATTTGGCCCAAAGCTTGGGGATTGCAACCCAGAAGCATAAATTCAAGTTGACCTGAATATACACTCCAATTAGCAGTGGTTACAAGTGGATTTTTTTTTTTAGACAGAGCCTCAAGCTGTCCCCCTGGGTAGAGTGCTGTGTCGTCACAGCTCACAGCAACCTCCAACTCCTGGGCTCAAGTGAGTCTCCTGCCTCAGCCTCCCAAGTAGCTGGGACCATAGGTGCCCACCATAACGCCTGGCTATACACCATAGGTGTATGTGGCTGGCACCTTAGCCACTTGAGCCACAGGTGACGAGCCATTTTTTTTTTTTATTGAGACAGAGCCTCAAGCTGTCACCCTGGGTAGTGTGCCATGGCATCACAGCTCACAGCAACCTCCAACTCCTGGGCTCAGCGAGTCTCCTGCCTCCACCTCCCAAGTAGCTGGGACTACAGGTGCCCACCAAAACACCCGGCTATTTTTTTTTTTTTTGGTTGCGGCCATCATTGTTTTGGCAGACCTGGGCTGGATTCGAACCCTCCACCTTAGGTGTATGTGCTGGGGCCTTAGCCACTTGAGCCACAGGTGCGGAGCCGCCATTTTTTTTTGAGACAGAGTCTTATTCTGTCATCTAGCCTGGAGTGCTGTGGTGTCATCATAACTCACTGCAGCTTCGAGCTCCTAGGCTCAATCCATCCTCCTGCTTCAGATTCCTAAGTAGCTGGAACTATACAGGCATGTACCACCACACCCAGCTAATTTTTCTATTTTTTGTAGCAAGGGGGCAGTCTCACCATGTTGCTTGGTCTGGTCTCAAACTCCTGAACTCATAGATCCTGCCTGCACCTCCCAGAGTGCTGATTACAGACAAGAGCCACCACCACACACGGCCTTGAAGTCAAAACATTTTGTTTGTTTGTTTTCAGTTTTTGGCCGGGGCCAGGTTTGAACCCGCCACCTCTGGTATATGTGGCTGGTATCCTACTCCTTGAGCCACCCAAAGTCAAAAACATTTTAAAAACAAAACAAAACCTTTGGCTCCACTCCTCTAAGGTCTTCACTATTGAGCCTAGGAGAGGGGATGGTGTTTCCGCTGGGCAGGTGTTGACATGAGAGCTCTCCTAGCTGTGTCACCTCAACCCAGTTAAGCCACCTCACCTCTTGCTAGAGTGACCAGTTTGTTTGGGGCTGTCCTGGTGTTATTCCTAGAAATTCTGTTCCAGGAAAGTCCTTAGTTCCTAGTACATAGGATCATTAGTCACAATACTGCTAGGCCCAAGTTTTCTTATTGGCTGATTAGGGCAATCAGAGGCAGAGCTGGATTCAAAGGTACCTCCACTCTCTTCTTCCATCTTGTTGCTATGTGGCCTTGGGCAGCTCACTGCACCACGCTAGGATCATCTATAAAATCAGAATTTTAGGCTCGGTGCCTGTGGCTCAAGTGGCTAAGGTGGCGAGTTCGAATCCAACACTGGCCCACCAAATAACAATGATGGCTGCAACCAAAAAAAAAAAAAAAATAGCCAGGCATTGTGGCAGGTGCCTGTGGTCCCAGCTACTTGGGAGGCTGAGGCAGGAGACTCGCTTGAGCCCAGGAGTTGGAGGTTGCTGTGAGCTGTGATGCCACAGTAGTCTACCCAGGGGGACAGCTTGAGGCTCTGTCTAAAAAAAAATTAGGATTTTAAATGCACCTCTGTAAAGCTTCACAGAGAATGCCAAATATATTTATCTCTGTAAAGCTTTTCACACAGTGCCCTGGCCTTGACCGGGTTGCCTGCCACTGTTCCAGGACACTTTGCCTCTGCCCTTTCCCCCCACCCCCCGGGCTTCTGTGGCTGTCCCAGCTACTGGGAACCTCAGGTGGGAATGGGGCCTGGCCTGGCAGGCGATATCACTGATGAGAACCAGTTACACTGCTCATCTCACATGAGGTGCCAGGTGCCCCGGGGGACATGAGCAAGGGCCAGGCAGAAGGGAGAGGGAAGCCAGGTGCCAAGCAACTGCTATGAGTAAATGAGGACATTGTGGCACAGAGCAGGAAAGGATCTTGTGGCTGGCCCCACTCTGTTCTCCTCTCTGGACACTCAGTTTCATCTCTCCCACCTACTCATCTCTCAGGGCTCAGATGCTTCCTCCTTAGGAAGCCTACCCTGGACACCCACCCACTGACCCAGGCTCGGGATCAGGCCTGGGATTCATGCTCAGGATGGAGACGGCAGGTGGGGGCATGCAAGGAGCAGCCCAGCTGCAGAAGGTTCACCCTGGGTCCCTTCCTGCTAGGCCCACTCAGCTCCTTCTTCCAGCCTCCTTACCTTTGTCCCATGCAGAACCTACCTCCTGAAATTTCTCCCTAATCCTGGCCCATCCAGATCCTCTTTTGACCACACACTAACTCCACTTCTCCAGGGATCTGGGGCTTCTCCCTACTACTAATACAAATGGCTGCCATGTTCATAACACCTGTGAATGTGCAAGGCGTCATATACAACAGCTGTCTAGTCAGAACAACTGAGAAAAGTCCTTTTATTTCTTCCTTTTGCCCATGTGAAGCAAGTTCTTGAGGAAGGAAGGTGAGGTGAATTCGGTGAGGGTGAGGACAGAGGAAGATTGGGGGGAGTGCTGAGACCTCCCTAAAGCCTAAGGGAGGAGGATGCATGCTTTTGAAAAGGAAATGAAGGGGCAGTGCCTGTGGCACAGTGGGTAGGGCGCCGGCCCCATATGCCGAGGGTGGCAGTTTCGAACTGGCCCAGCCAAACTGCAACAAAACAATAGCCGGGCATTGTGGTGGGTGCCTGTAGACCCAGCTACTTGGGAGGCTGAGGCAAGAGAATTGCCTAAGCCCAGGAATTGGAAGTTGCTGTGAGCTATGACGCCACAGTACTCTACCCAGGGCGACATTGTGAAACTCTTGTCTCAAAAAAAAGAAAGAAAAGAAAAGGAAAGGAAAGGAAAGGAAAGGAAGGCCAAGTGGATGTTTCACTGTGAGCTATGACGCCATGGCCCTCTACCTAGGGTGACAGCTTGAGATTCGGTCTCAAAAAAAAAAAAAAATCCTAGCATTCTGGGAGGCCAAGGTGGGTGGATTATCTGGTCTCAGGAGTTCGAGACCAGCCTGATCAAGTGCAAGACCCTGTCTGTAAAAAATGGCTGGGCATTGTGGTGAGAACCTGTAGTCCTAGCTACTTGGGGAGCTGAGGCAAGAGAATTGCTTGAGCCCAGGAGTTTGAGGTTGCTGTGAGCTATGATGTCATGGCCTTCTATTGAGTCTTACAAGTAAGACTCTCAAAAAAAAAAAAAAAAAGATTTGTAGAGACTGAGTGAGGTCTTTTTTTTTTTCTTTTTTGACACAGAGCCTCAAGCTATCCCTTTGGGTGCTGTGGCATCACAGTTCACAGCAACCTCCAACTCCTGGGCTCAAGCGAGTCTCCTGCCTCAGCCTCCCAAGTAGCTGGGACCACAGGCGCCTGCCGCAACGCCCGGCTATTTTTTGGTTGCAGCCATCATTGTTGTTTGGCAGCCCGGGGCTGGATTCGAACCTACCACCTTAGGTGTATGTGGCTGGCGCCTTAGCCATTTGAGCCACAGGCGCCAAGCCAAGGTCTTTTTTTTTTTGAGACAGAGTTTCAGTTGACATAGGATTGAGTGTTGTGTGGCATCATAGCTCACAGCAACCTCAACCTATTGGGCTAAAGATATCCTCTTGCCTCAGCCTCCCAAATAGCTGGGAGTCTACAGAACCCCCCCCCCCCACCAACACCTGGCTATTTTTAGAGATGAGGTCTCACTCTTGCTCAGGCTGGTCTCAAACTCCTGAGCTTGAGCTATCCACCCGCCTTGGCCTCCCAGACTTCTAGGATTATAGGCATGAGCCACCGTGCCTGTCCTCAGTCTCTATATATAAATAATTTTTTTTTTGAGACAGAGTCTCAAGCTATCCCCCCAGGTAGAGTGATGTGGCGTCACAGCTCACAGCAACATCAAACTCTTGGGCTTAAGCAATTCTTTTGCCTCAGCCTTCTGAGTAGCTGGGACTACAGGCGCCCACCACAACGCCCAGCTATTTTTTGGTTACAGTTGTCAATGTTTGACAGGCCCAGGCTAAATTCAAACCCACCAGCTCTGGTGCATGTGGCTGGCACCCTGGAGACTGAGCTACAGGTGCAGAGCCTTAAATAAATATATTTTTTTAAAAAGGCAAAAAGAACAGTTCATTAGAGGGAAGGGCAAGTGTAAAGGTCAGGAGGCTGAACTCCGAGGGACAGGTTCTTTCCACACTTGCAATAGAGGCCTCCCGTCCCCTCCCCCACTTCCCATGTGTGGAAATCAAATCTCGGTGAATTTAAGCAACTTGCCTACGGCCCTACTGCCAGGGTCTAGATGTCACTGGCTTTGGAACCTCCTGGGCTTGTTCCCTATTCATGGTTGGCTCAGGCTTCCTGCGCCCTGTTGACCTCGGGTCGCGGGTCATTTCTGGTTCCCCTCAGCTCCTGCTCATGTGTTGCCCACGGCCAAGCCCAAGGCTGCTGCCACCACCCACATGGCCTTATCTCTCAGCTTTATCTCCCCGGCTCTGCCTCCTGACCCCTGCACCCCACCAAGCCCTAGCCTTTGCCCAGATGCCCTCTTCTGGCCCCTGAGAGTGCCTCAGCCCCAGAAGGAACCCCTGGGCTGGCCTAGGCTGGCCCGTAAGCAGGTCCCCAGACTTGGGGCTCTTGGTGTGGCCGCTGACACTCAGCAGTGCGCCCCAGAGGCTTAGGGTGCGTCAGGAGTGTGGGCAGATGAGTGGGGCCAGAGCATCTTGGATAAAAGAGGGGACCCAGGACGTACAACAGACAGGGGTACCGCCGGGGGCCAGACCGAGCGCGCAGCAGACTACGCTGGGTTCAAAG
Source organism: Galagoides demidoff (assembly GCA_963574575.1). NCBI lineage: Eukaryota > Metazoa > Chordata > Mammalia > Primates > Galagidae > Galagoides > Galagoides demidoff. The sequence continues at coordinate 9,940 of CAUYQV010060760.1, forward strand.
GCGAGAGATTAAGGTGCAGAGCCGAGACGCTCGCATTGACTCGGGCTAGGCTCACCGCCGGAGGGACTGGGCGGGAAGGGGAGGGTCTCGGAGAGGCTGGGCGGGGTCCGGGGAGGGGCCTGGTCGCGCCCGGAGAATTCCGAGCCCGGCCCTGCCTCCGCCCCTCGAGGGCCCTCCCCCGGAGCCGCCCTGCGCCCCCCTTCCTCCAGCCTTCTTTCCCCGGCTGGGGACCCGGGCAGGGCCGGGAGCAGAGTCCGGCTGTCTGCCGCCGGCTGCGCCTGTTTTCTGCTCCTTTGGGTCCGCCGCTCGGCGCGCGGTCCTCTGCCCCACCGCCGGCCCTCGGTGCGCCTGGCAGCCGGTGTGGTCCACAGGTAAGCGAGCTTCCCCCACTCCGATCGCCACCCTCGCGGCGGGCTCGGGCCCCGCCTCCGCGGCCCTGGTGGCCACAGCCCGGCCCCTAGACGCAGCCGGGCTCCGGCCCCCATCATCCTGCTGGACTGCCCTATTGGGATTTTCTCCATATGGCTGGGGGCCTGGACCTCCCACCCGAGAGCGCCCTACTCCCCGAGGGCCAGGGCGCCGCCGCGGTGCCCGAGAACGCAGCTGTGAAACGGACGGGAGCTAGTGGGGATGATCCCAGCCCCGTGACCCGGGGGAATCCGGATGTGTAGATGGGCGGAGGCTCCCCGGAGCCCCGCCGGACTGTGCGGTGGCCGCCAGCGAGTCAGTGCGGGGCGCCTACTGGCGCCACCGACGTGCTGGGGCTGGGAACGCAGCGGGGCCCCTGGCCTGGGAATACGCAACCCGGTCGACAGCTTAAACAAAAAACCACGTCATTCCAGCCCCAGCTAGCTGAGCGTTAGGAAGACGACGCATCAGGCAGCTCAGGGAGGCGTTCTCCAAGAAGGTGGCACCCTGGTGTGAGCGCAGCAGCCAGCGAGGGCATGTTAGGCCCAGGAAAAGGCAAGATGCAGGGGCAGGGCCCAGCCTGGAGTGTTTGCGGAGCAGAAAAGAGGCCGGGGTGGAAAGAGGGGATTAGAGGTGGGGAGGGCTTAGCCAGAGAGGGGAAGGTGGTGAGGAGTGTGTGGAATCCATTCTCAAGGCGGTGGGGACCAGGAAGGCTTGAAACCAGCCAGTGGCATAATCCGATTGTGTCTTAAGAAGATGATCCTGTATCCGCTGTGGGTAGAAGATCTGGAAAGAGGCTGCTGCCCTGGATCCTGCTGCAGCCTGTAATAGGAAGAGGGCAAACTGGGGATTCACTTTGGCAGAAGAACATCATTTAGTTCCTTGGCTGCTTGCAAGTGGGGCATGAGGGAAAATGTATGGAAGTTTTTGTCCTGGGTTGCCAGGAATATAGAAGGGCCTTTATTGCTGTCTCAGGGAGTCTGCCTTGCAAAACTTGTGAGATGTGATCAGATTGGGGGGAAAAGCTCCCAAAGTACCCAGTCTGAGCCACAGTGAGGTCCCAGGCATCTGACCAGGGTGGCCCCCCAGGGGCAACCTCAACCCATTGTGTGGGGCTCACCCCCTCCCCCAGGATAGAAATCCTAGACTGTGGAGTTGTCTTTGAAGCCTTCAGCCTACCCAGCCTCAGATTGCTCCCCTTCCAGGAGCAGCTGTTCTGAATAAATATGGGCTAGGGAGTGCTACTAGGCACTTCATACAGTACACCTGGGCCCCCAGGAGGCTCAGACAGGCTGAATGCGAATAAGCTGGGTGGCTTGGTTACTGAACTGACCTTGGAGCATCAAGGAAAAGTTTCTTTCTGAGCTTCAGTTTGCATCTGTAAAATGGGTTAGTAGTAGCTGTCCCATTTCAGGGCCCTGGGGCCTTTCTTTCCTCCTCTGAGAAATTCAGAACAGCACCCACCTCCCAGCCCAGAGTTGTCTGCAGGTCCAGTAAAGAGCAAGACTGGCCCAGCACCTGACCCAGGGTGAGCACTGAGTTCAGGAGCCACCAGGATGACTCTTTAGCAGTAGGAATGGGCCAAGGTCTCCTCATCTCATGGGACACAGCAGGCAGGTACCATGGTGCACATGGCCCTGGCCCCCTTTTATCTGGGCACTACAGGCTGTTCCCTTTACCAGTGCCTGGGGTCTAACCTACCTTCAACCCTGTCCTTCCAGCTTGAGTTCAGTGCCTTGGGGCGAGTGACTTGCTTCCTAGTGCTTTCGGTTTTTTCACCTGCTCAGTTCTTTTACATAGGCGGGTATGACTGGGAATAATAGCAGTAATCACCCCCTATGTAAAAGAACTGAGTAGAATGAATGCCCAGCTTGGAGTAAGCACTTGGTAGCAGAGGTCACTAAAACTATCACAGAATCCAGCGCCTAGTGAAGTAAGCTGGGGAGAAGTCTGTAAGGCCTCCTGGGGGAGGTGACCGTTGGCTGGGTTGCTAAGGGTGAGTAGGGGTTAACCAGGTGTGCAAAATTGCCAAGGAGAGGCTTGGCATCTGTAGTTCAGTGGCTAGGGCACCAGCCACATAAACCAGAGCTAGTGGGTTAGAACCCAGTCCAGAGCCTGCCAAACAATAATTACAACTACAACCAAAAAATAGCTGGGCATTGTGGCAGGTGCCTGTAATTCCAGCTACTTGGGAGGCTGAGGGAAGAGAATCTCTTAAGCCCAAGAGTTTGAGGTTGCCGTGAGCTGTGATGTCACCGTACTCTACCAGGGGTGACATAGTGAGACTCTGTCTCAAAAAAAAAAAAAAAATGCCAGGGAGAGAAACTTCTGGGTGCTTGGAGGAACTTCTAGAAGGAATAATGATGAGGCTAGGGTGGTAAGGTCCAGAGATGGGAGAAGGGAAGGGGCAGAGCCAGCCTGTTGGCCTCAAACAGGATATTTGGGTTATTCTGAGCCCTCGGGGTTGAGGACAGAGTTAAAGTATCAGAGAGGAGGGGCTGCACTGGTCCAAGGGAGGAATAGCTGATGGCCTAGATGAGGTGGCGATATGGATGGGTGAGATGTGGGTGGATCTTGGAGAGGTATGAGTTACCATGGACTGGGATTAGCCTTTGGAAATTGGGATGCTACTATCTACGTGAGTGAGCTAGACACTTCATCCAGGTGAAAGAAGTGTGGTACAGGACAAGCTTTGCAGTAGCAAGCCTAGAGAAGCTTGGGAGGTAGTAGAGAGTAGGAGGAAACCAGGATTGGGCTGCAAGCCATGAGCACAGGGAACAAGGCAAATGACTCCTGTAAGGATCTCTGAATCTTCTGCTTGGCTAACTCAGGGGCAGAGGTCCTGTTCTGTCATGTGGCTGTCTCTCCCCTCCCCAGGCCCTTCAGCATGAGCTTTCTTTCCACCTTTGAGTAGTCCCCTCAGCCCCAGCCTGGATCTGACCAGAGCAGCATAAAGGAGGCCTTTTCCCTCCCTCAGTATGGACTCTATACCTTTGTTAAGATGATGCTGTTACTCACATTGAACTTAACAGAGCTCAGCTCTGCTCTCACCCTCTACACCTTCCTGGACTCCTAAAGCCAAAGTTTGGTCTAGGGTCCTACAATAGTATGTCTAAAGAAGGATCATGTCCTACTGGCCATGCCCTGGGGACCACCCCCACCATACCTTGTACTTAGCCCTGCCTCCCTTCTGCCCCTGTCTGTCTGTCTCTCATTTGTTCATTCAGCACACACTTAGGAAGAATCTGCATTGGGAGACACTGGTTCTAGAAGTGAACCACATGAAGCTTCATGGAACTGATGTCCCCTGGGGAGAGTGGGGGACAAGAACAGGGATGAGGGCTCGGAGCCTGTGGCTCAGTCGGCTAAGGCGCCAGCCACGTACACCTAAGGTGGCGGGTTCGAATCCCCAGCCCGGGCCCGCCAAACAACAATGATGGCTGCAACCAAAAAATGGCCGGGCATTGTGGCGGGCGCCTGTGGTCCCAGCTACTTGGGAGGCA
>CAUYQV010060764.1:0-12471 GCA_963574575.1 Galagoides demidoff
TTTTTTTTTTTTTTGAGACGGAGCCTCAAGCTGTCCCCCTGGATAGAGTGCCATGGCATCACAGCTCATAGCAACCTCCAACTCCTGGGCTCAAGCGAGTCTCCTGCCTCCACCTCCCAAGTAGCTGGGACCACAGGCGCCAGCCACAACGCCCGGCCATTTTTTGGTTGCAGTCATCATTGTTGTTTGGCGGGCCCGGGCTGGGGATTCGAGCCCGCCACCTTAGGTGTACGTGGCTTGGCACCTTAGCTGCTTGAGCCACAGGCGCCGAGCTGGACAGCAGACTTTTGAAAGAAAGTTTTCCAGCTTCAGCCACAGAGACCCCATCACTAAAAATAGCCACATGCCGTGGGTGTCTGTCGTCCCAGCTACTAGGGAAGCTGAGAGAATCACTTGAGCCAAAGAGCTTGAGGCTGCTGTGAGCTATGATGACACCCTGCACTCTACTAGGGTGACAAAGTGAGACTCTGTCCCCCAAAATAAAAATAAATTTTAAAAAAGAATGGCTTTACTTTCAAACAATGAATGTTTCTTTGTGATTAGACGCAGACGGTGCTATTTCACTGGAACACAATGCGTTCTTCCCAGGTTAGAAGGAAGACATTTACTCAACTGCAGCTGTGGAAACTGTCCTGAAGGCGGAGCAAACGACAACAAGCAGAGCCTGACCTAGGCCGGGGTGTTGGGGCTTCTCTGAGAAAGCAGAAGTAAAGCTGGGGCTTCAGTTCAGGCAGGGGCTGTGTGAGGAAAGGGGTGTGAGTCAGCAGGCTTGGTGGTGTGAAGACCGGGGTGGTTACCAGAGCCCAGCAATGTGTAACACGCATTTGAGTTACTGTGTTTTCCTTAAAAAGATTACTAAAGTGGTCATTTACAATCCTCTTCCCATAGGATGGCCTACACAAATGATATCATCAATTAAAAAAAAAAAAAATAGCAGGGGCCGGGCGGGGATTATGCCTGTAATCCTAGTACTCTGGAAGACTGAGGAGGGTGGATTACTTGAGGTCAGGAGTTCAAGACCAGCCTGAGCAAAAGCAAGACCCCCATCTCTACTAAAAATAGAAAGATTGAAGCAAGAGCTTCTCCTGAGCCCAAGAGTTATTTTGTTCTTTTTTTTTTTTTTAAGAGACAGAGCCTCACTTTATCACCCTCAGCAGAGTGCCATGGCGTCACAGCTCACAGCAAGCTCCAACTCCTGGGCTTAGGCGATTCTCTTGCCTCAGCCTCTGAGTAGCTGGGACTACAGGTGCCCACCACAACATCCAGCTATTTTTTGTTGCAGTTTGGCCGGGGCTGGATTTGAACCCACCACCCTGGGTATATGGGGCCAGTGCCCTACCCCCTGAGCCACAGGCACTGCCCAAGTGCAAGAGTTTGAAGTTACTGCGAGCTATGACACTATGGCACTCTACCCAGGGTGACAAAGCAAAACTCTGTCTCAAAAAATAAAACACTGAGAGGAAAAAAAAGAAAACCAGCAGGCATATAGTCATGCCTATAGTCACTTTTTTAATCCTGAGAGTATAAATTCAAAGTTTTAAGCCGAGTAAAAATGGTGCCATAACTATTAGGAACCTGAAGATTTCGATAATGCTTTGTAGTCTGCACACTTTCTCATTTATCTTAAAACCCGCTCAGGTAGCTGGCGTTAACTCCATGTATAGATGAGGACGCTGGGACTCAAAGTGACTGCAGTGGGGCAGGATGAATGCCTTGCCACACGTCCCACAGCTCTCCCCATGGCGCCATGGACAGGTCTCACCACTAACTACTTCCAAGGTTTCTCCACAACACTGCAGACTATTTAAGATCCCTAATAAAAAGACAGGAAACGTGTTTTCAAGAACCTGCTACTTCACACAAGGATAAAATGATTTTAAAGGGTACTCCGTAGTACCAGACCTGCCTACTACAGAGACATCTCAAGGCTCCACACTTCGTTTGACATCATTTTGTCCTGCTTACTGGCCAACCGAAGACCCTGGCCAAACCACTGACTTACACCAGAATCCTGAAGGGACAGGAGGCAAGACAGTCAACCCAGAAGCTTTGCGTCGTGCTAAATTGATTGCACCTGGCTGTCCCTTGTTCCCAGCAAGGTCATCATTCAACTGCATGAGTCTCCTCCTGAAATAACACCACTGTACTTCACTTACCCTGCAGAGGCAAGAGCTGGCTGCAGAATGCCCACGCTGGGTCCTTTTATTAAACAGAATACTCGGATCACATTTCCACTTAAAGTCTTCTCTTACCAAAATATGAAAGATGGGAATTTTAAATGAAACCTAAAGACAAAAGCAGGGGGTGAGGGAAGCGGGGGAGCATCTGCAGAAAGATCATCAGCAAAAATGTCCGAGGATTTTAACTGACCATCACCGGTCATGTTCACGTTACACGTTAGACTTGGATTTGATGAATAATGTGAAGACGAGCCGAGAAGGCAGGCAGGAATTGAGTAGTACTGTGGGCTACAGGGCATCCCAATGCATCTCAAACCCCAAAAATGTTGCTGTACACACCTGTGATGTGGCAAACTACATGGGGAGCATGAAAACACCACCCTAATACCTCAATTTCAGTGCAGTAAACCTTGGTCAACAGTCTGTTCTCTGTGTTTAGGAACCAGAACTCTGAAGTTCTACAGAGTTTCAGTAATTCTTGACAAAAATGCTTGTAATTCTTTATGAATCGTCTAATCTGAGATATTCTTAGTTGAAGCCAAATTGAATCTTCTTTTCTCCTTTTTAGACAGAGTCTCACTCTGTTGCCCAGGCTACAGTGCCGTAACATCAGCCTAGCTCACGGCAACCTCAAACTCTGGGCTCCAGCAATCTTCTTGCCTCCGCTTCCTGAGTAGCTGGGACCACAGGCGTCCACCACCACACCCAGCTAATTTTTCTATTTTTAATAGAGATGGGGGTCTTGCTCTTTCTCAGGCTAGTCTTGAACTCCTGAATTCCAAGGATCCTCCTGCCTTGGCCTCCCAGAGTGCTATGATACAGGTGTAAGCCACCGTGCCCAGCCAAAATTGAGTCTCTTTAAACATAAAGTATCTACTGGACACAGGCACAAACTTCCATCTACCCTTTTAGAAATGTTACATACAGGGCCACGTGCATTAGATAATAAAAAAGGAGTCTTAAAAACCTCCTTTTATCCCATGTATGACAGTAAGTATTACGAGGAAGTCAGAGGCAGCAATCACAGGGTAGGTGTCACTACTTTAGAAAGGCAGGCAAGGCTTGGCGTCTGTGACTCAATCAGCTAAGGCACCAGCCACATACACCTAAGGTGGTGGGTTCAAATCCAGCCTGGGCCTGCCAAACAACCATGGCTGCAACCAAAAAATAGCCGGGCGTTGTGGTAGGCGCCTATAGTCCCAGCTACTTGGGAGGCAGAGGCAGGAGACTCGCTTGAGCCCAGGGGTTGGAGGTTGCTGTGAGCTGTGATGCCACTGCACTCTACCCAAGGGGGATAGCTTGAGGCTCTGTTTCAAAAAAAAAAAAAAAAGAAACGCATGAGATGAATAATTAACTTTAGTAATAGAGAATTTATGACAGTGAAATTATTGGAACTGAGTTTTGAGTGTATTTTACGTGAGCTTTGCCCTATGGGTGATGTCTCAGGAGCACTCAGAGCCCCTGACAGATCATCACACCACAGAAACATGGGACGTCATTCCCAGTCAGATCGTCATACACAGATGTTGCCACGATTGTCCTTTCACTTCCAGATGCTTTTACAAATCTCACGTGTTCCTGTAGATGGATAATCCACCTTTTCTCATCCCAAATCAAGTGTTTTTATTTTTTCTCCCTTCCCTAACCAACTAAACAACTAACCAGGCATGGTGGCAGGTGCCTGTTATCCCAGCTACTCAGGAAGCTGAGGCAAGAGGATCGCTTGAGCCCAGGAGTTTGAGGTTGCTGTGAGCTGTGACGACAGAACTACACGCCAGCCCAGGCAACAAAATGAGACTCTGTCTCCAAAAAAAAAAAAAAAAGGAAATCAGGGACGTATGAGTTATCGATAGATTAAAAATCACCTGGAGTCATAAGCATTCACTTTTTTTAAGAAAACAAAAATGGGGAATCCGTGCTATTTTATAAGCTGAGAGTTTCATACATCTTAGATGTGTCTCTTCATCAATAAACATACATCTTGCTCATCTTCAACCCGTCCCCCTTTACCCAGTAACTCAAATGGCCACAGAAGACAGGACTTAGCTGGACGGGCTCTGCCCAGACAGACCCTGAAGGACATGACACAGTGGCACACGGGACAGACAGTGGTGCAGCCCGGTGGGATTCAGGGGCCAGCTACTTCAGGGAGGAAAGAAGTTTCAAGATTTAAGGTTTCCAAACAAGAAAGGCGAAGGAAAACTTGTATTCCGCCTTCTCACTCCGAAGCTTCCTCATGTAGCTTTATCCTTCCCTCTTGAACTTGATCTTTTGAACAGTTACTTCTTTTGAGAGGAGAACTAGACTTGAAAGACACACTCCTTAACGCTTACACGTGGTAAACACCAGAAAACCTATTTTCTCACTGAATTTGTGCTTCAAAAAGCATACATGCCTAAGTGTTTTCAAGCTTATATCCTTTGAATGGGTCAGCCAGAGTTTATTCCCGTAAAGTATTACCACATTACAACTAAGCAAGTTAAAAAAAATAAAATCTCAAATGCTTCCAGCAGTAGTTTTTCTCTCATTTCTGTAAAAACAACAATTAACAACAGCCAAAGTGGTAGCCAAGGCATTGCAGAAAAACTACCAGACTTCTCCGTTCCCTCTCCTTCTCCCCAGGTCTGCTCATGACTCGCTCTGAACCCCCTTTGCAGAGTAAGTAATAGGAGTATCAAGTTCTCTGGTGAGTTTGTCAAATAATGAACAAAACAGATGAGCCCTTGACAGCTGTCAGGATGTTGGGATGGAGGAGGAGAACCTACCGAAATGACTAATTTCAGAACAGAGGTGACATTCCCAGATCTGCACCCTCAGGTGGAAACGGCCCAGCTTTCTTCCACCCAGCACCATTCATCCCACCTAAGGCAGGAAGACCCAAGAAGCAGGACTGCTAAGCGGCACAAATGGGACGGAGCCATGAAGAAAAGTCAATAAAACAAGGACGCACACACGAATGATCAGGGAAAAAGGTTATCTGGAAGGAACTTTAAATCCTATGACCAAACTTAGGAAGAAAACTCTCTAGTGAGGTTTTTTCTTCATTCTAATACAAAGTGTTCTGAAAGTTAAACCTTTAAAAGTGCCCCACAGAAGAAAATAAAAATCAGAGTATAAATCAGTAAACAATAACCCTTGGAGAGTAATTTGGAAACAGGTGTGAAAATTTTAAACGTGCACACCCTTTGGCTACACTGCTGTTCTCACGGATCCAGCATTACATACTTGCTACATGCAATTTACAACAGTGAAAAATGCTAAGAGTCCACCGGTAGAGAGGAACAGTTCTAAACCATGAGACATCCGCACAAGGGGCAGCATAAAATGCGAGGATGCAAATCTAGACACACTCACAGAGGAAGATGTCTCCAGTTTAAGAGAAGAAAAGCAAGTTGCTGAGAAGGTTTGGTTCCTTTATGTGTTTAAAACCAAACCAAACCGGGTGGCACCTGTGGCTCAAAGGAGTATGGCGCCGGCCCCATATGCTGGAGGTGGTAGGTTCAAACCCAGCCACGGCCAAAAAAACTACAAAAAAAAAAACTGCATAAAAAAACAACAACAACAAACCGAACTAAGCAAAAATACCCACTAACAATAAGGAAAGGTAAGGGAGAGGGAGAGAAAAAGACAGGGAGATAGGGTTCTCTGTTTGTATAATATTAAACAAAAAAAGAGCCTGCATAATACCTACCAAATCTTTGACAGGGGCTACCTCTGAAGAATTGTTTTATCCTTTTAGAAGGGGGCTGGGAGATAGGGTTTTCTTTTTACTCACTTTATCATTGTAAAGGTAAAAATAAAGTGAACCCCTAAAATCCATAGCTTCTGAGGCAACCAGCATGTTACTAAGCTGGCCTTCCAGGGTTCGTCAATCTTTTAAGAGCATCTAGCCAACAAGCCACTGTGGAGACTTTAACTCCTCTGTTCTTATCATCTCCGAATGTGACAAGCATAGTAACATCCTCAAGGAGCCATTCATCAAAAATATTGACCAAGACAGAGCCAAGAACATCACAGATCCACAGCAGGCCACTCGAGGCTCCTGACAGTATTAATGACAGTTTAACGCACTGTGTGCCCACCTCACAAGCACACGTTTTATGTACATTTGGTTTCACTTTAATGAAGTTACTTTCATGACTTTGGGCGTGTTATTTGATTCTCATCCCCTCCCTGTTATCTGCATAATAAGGCGAAGAAGTCATTTTTAATTTACCTTGAATTATTTGGGACGTCACCCAGCACATGGTTAATTTTTTTTTTGAGACAGAGCCTCAAGCTGTCCCCCTGGGTAGAGTGCCGTGGCATCACAGCTCACAGCACCTCCAACTCCTGGGCTCCAGCGAGTCTCCAGCCTCCGCCTCCCAAGTAGCTGGGACCACAGGCGCCTGCCACAACACCTGGATATTTTTTTTTTGGTTGCAGCCATCATTGTTGTTTGGCAGGCCGGGCTGGATTCAAACCCGCCACCTTAGGTGTATGTGGCTGGCGTCTTAGCCACTCGAGCCACAGGTGCCGAGCCACATGGTTAAGTTTTTAATAAGCCGATTATGACCATAAGTTTTAGCTACTTTTTGTTACACTATTTGCGCTCAACACTGTGATCTGCTGGGAATTACTTGGTCCAGGTCTAGTTTCCTCTGTAACATGAAAGCTGCAAGAGTTCATGCTCTGTACTCAACAGGACACCTGCAAATGGCCCAAACCATTTTCTACACCTGGGTAGGAGAAACGGGGCAAGGCAGCTTATACAAAGGTCCAAAATAGAAGAGAGCTGCCTGTGGTTCTGCTTTGCTTTTGCTAACCATATAAAGCATGGGGGGAACAGCAACGTGCCCGGCCCAGTCAAGGTCTTGGTCTGAGCCCAAGCTCCCCTTAGCCAGGGAACTTCACCTCTGATCTCTTTTTCCCAATTATAAATTGAGACTAATATTACTTCTGGTTTTAGATTACTTGAGATTCAAATGAAATAATATTTGGAGAAGTTCTCTCTTTAACTTGCAAAGCACTCAGCGGCCACTCAGGGAGTCCATTTGATCAAGTCAAGGTATAGGCTCAATACCAGGATTTTCCAGCCCTAAGGTCATATGAAGGTCACCTTTAAAAAACTGTCCTCCTATTTTTAGGTACATTAAAAAAGAGTTTCAAGAAGGGAACGTTAGATCACAGTCCTAAATTAGAGATGACAACAGAATCCAACAAAACGAGACAGCTCTATATAGGAAGACATCGTACTACATCAGATCAGACACTTGTCTGGGGTTACAGCTCAAGACACAGGGCACCGCTATAGGTAAAACAGCTGTGGCCTCAAATTTTTCCTGGAATTGCTGGTTGGTTCAGGTCCTCAGGTTGCAAAGGCAAAAAGTCATTCTGCTGTGGGAATGGTTCTGTGAATGACCCCCTCCAGCACCACACACACACGGAGCTATATAGTATGTATCTGTAAGCCTATTTAACAACGTAGCTTAAAAAGTTGACCCTCATCGGGTGGAGTCTTCAGAAGGCTGTTGCACCAGTCCCCGAACATACTCCTGCTTCAATCATGGCTTGTGGTCTGGTCGCCAGCAACCTGAATCTCAAACCTGGGCAGTGCCTCAGAGTACGGGGCGAGGTGGCCCCCGACGCCAAGAGCTTTGTGCTGAACCCAGGCAAAGATAGCAACAACCTGTGCCTGAATTTCAACCCCTGCTTTGATGCCCACGGGGATGCCAATACTATCTACTATCGTGTGCAACAGCAAGGACGGCGGGGCCTGGGGGGCTGAGTAGCGGGAGGCTGCCTTTCCCTTCCAGCCTGGAAGTGTCGTTCGTGGAGGTGTGCATCAGCTTTGACCAGGCCGACCTGACCGTCAAGCTGCCAGATGGTTACACATTCAAGTTCCCTAACCGCCTCAACCTGGAGGCCATCAACTACATGGCAGCTGATGGTGACTTCAACATCAAGTGTGTGGCCTTTGATTGAAGTCAGCTGGCCCGTGACCTCTAATAAAGGCAGCTGCCTCTGCTCTTCCTGAAAAAACAAAAAAAAACAAACAAAAACAAACAAAAAAAAGAAATGATACTCTCTGGCTCAGTGCCTGTAGCACTGTGGTTATGGCACCAGCCACATACACCAAGCATGGCAGGTTGGAATCCAGCCTGGGCCAGCTAAACAATGACAACTACAACAAAAAAATAGCCAGGTGTTGTGATGGGTGATGGGCCCTGTAGTCCCAGCTACTTGGGAGGCTGAGGCAAGAAAATTGCTTAAGCCCAAGAGTTTGAGGTTGCTGTGAGCTGTGATGTCATTGCACTCTACCAAGGGCAACATAATGAGACTCTGTCTAAAAAAAAGGAAAAAGAAAAAGAAAAAGATACTCTGGCAAAGTAAACATAAGCATGCCTTTTTGTTTTTTCCTTTGGCTAGGGCTGGGTTTGAACCTGCCACCTCCAGCATATGAGGTTGGCCACCCTACCCTTTTGAGCCACAGGCACCATCCAACATAAGCATGTTTTAACAGGTTTTTCATTTCTTTTTTTATGTTTTATTTATTTAACTCTCCACTGTATGTTTTCAGTATTTCTTTTTGTTTTGTTAGGGAGAGGGAAAGCTCGTCATGCTCTAACAGGATATGTCATTGTTAAATTTATGTTATTTTGCAACTTAGAAACCAGCTATAGTATAGCCCACTTAATAGAACACCTGAAAGAAAATAAAACAAAAAGGCTGAGCGCAGTGGCTCACACCTATAATCCCAGCACTCAGGGAGGCTGAGGTGGGTGGACTGCTTGAGCTCATGAGTTCAAGATCAGCCTGAGCAAAAGTAAGACCCTTTCAGGCAGCGCCTCTGGCTCAAAGGAGTAAGGTACCAGTCCCATATGCCGGAGGTGGTGGGTTCAAACCCAGCCCTGGCCAAAAAAAACTAAAAAAAAAAAAAAAGTTAAGACCCTTTCTCTACTAAACATAGAAAAGCTGAGTCAAGAGGATTGCTTAGAGGTTGCTGTGAGCTATGATGCCATTGCACTCTACCCAGCTAGAGACTCTGGACTGGCACAGTTTCATACAGTACCCACTGATCAAACTGAAAAGTGCTGTAACTGTAAAATATACACCAGATTTCAAAGATAGGCACCTGTAGTCCCAGCTACTTGGGAGGCTGAGGCAGGTGGATCCCTTGAACCCAGGAGTTTGATGCTGCTGTGAGCTAGGCTGACACCATGGCACTCTAGCCTGGACAATAGAGCGAGATATTGTCTCCAAAACAATAAAAATGAAAAAACCCCCAATATTAATTTCATTGATTGTTTTGTTTTTTAAAATGTGGTTACTAAAAACTTTAAAATATTTTAGCAGCTTTCATTATAATTTCTTTTTTTTTTTGAGACGGATCCTCAAGCTATCCCCCCTGGGTAGAGTGCCATGGCATCAAAGCTCACAGCAACCTCAAACTCTTGGGTTCAAGTGAGTCTCCTGCCTCTGACTCCCAAGTAGCTGGGACCACAGGCACTTGCCACAACGCCCGGCCATTTTTTGGTTGCAGCCATCATTGTTGTTTGGCGGGCCCGGGCTGGGGATTCGAACCTGCCACCTTAGGTGTACATGGCCGGCGCATTAGCCAATTGAGCCACAGGCGCCGAGCCACATTATAATTTCTATTAGATAGTGCTGCTGTTGAAGACACAGATTGGAAATGCTCCTGATACATTAGGGCAAAAAACAGATGGATGCAACATTGTGTATAAGGCAAGATTCTAATTTTATGGTGGTGGGGAAATAAGCGTACAATGAAAAAAGACTGAAAAAGACCTGTGCTTTGAATCTAACTGTGGTTAATTCCATGCTGTGGTAGTTATAGAAATTTCCAAAAAAACACATTTATCTCAGTAGGGGGCACTACTAAGTCAGACTAAGTCTATCTTGAAAGTCCAGCCGCTATCTTAGCATTATAGAAGCAAGAAATAAATTCTGTTTTTATTCATAGAGGTGAACTTAAGAATTCCCCCTTTGAGATACACTATAACCCAAAGACATGGAATTAAAGTCTCTACCCATCTATAAGTCTCTTATTTTATGAAGTAAATATGTACTTCCCCCAATTAAAGAAAGTAATAGAGTCTCATTTTTCAAAAGGCAATTATTTTCATCAAGAACAACAGAAACAGGGCACTGGCCCCATATACCGAGGGTGGTGGGTTCAAACTCGATCCCAGCCAAAACTGCACTGCAGCAAAACAATATCTAGGTGTTGTGCAGGCGCCTATAGTCCCAGCTACTCAGGAGGCTGAGGCAAGAGAATCACCTAAGCCCAGGAGTTGGCAGTTGCTGCGAGCTGTGTGATGCCACAGCTCTCTGCTGAGGGAGGTAAAGTGAGACTCTGTTTCTAAAAAAATAAATAAATAAAAATAAAAACAAAAACAGCTGAGCTCAGTGGCTCATGCCTGCAATCCCAGCACAGTGGGAGGGTGAGAAGGGAGAATTGCTTGAGCTCAGGTGTTCAAGACTCACCTGAGTGAACATGAGACCTCGACTAGTGAAAAAAATGGAAAAACCCAGTCAGACACTGTGGTGAGCACCTGTAATCCTAGCTGCTAGGGAGGCTAAGACAAGAGGATCCCTTAAGCCTGAGAATTTGAGGTTACTGGGAGCTGTGATGCCACAGAGCTCTACGGAGGGGGACACAGTGAGACTGTCTCAAAAAAAAAAAATAATAATAATCTGAGACTAAAAACTGTGACCTAGTAGAATATGTAAAGTTACTATAATTCTATCCTGATGACAAATCAGGTCACATGATTCAATGGTGAACAGAAATTCAGATAAAAAGGCTTCTCCAGAATCTATGAATTATCCGGTACACGGTGTCAGGAGCAATTCAAAAAAATGTTACCCCTGTTCTCATTTAAACTTTATCTTCACAGTGTAGATTTTATTAAATGCTTTTTCCACATCTACTGAGGTGACCATGTGATTTTTGTCTTATATTCACATGGTCCATTACACTGATTGTTTAAAGTTGGACCAAACTTACACACTACTGGATTTGGTTTGTTACTATTTTCTTTCTTTCTTTTTTTTTTTTTTGAGAAAGCGCCTCAAGCTGTCACCCTGGGTCGAGTGCTGTGGCATCACAGCTCACAGCAACCTCCAACTCCTGGGCTCAAGTGTGTCTCCTGCTTCAGCCTCCTAAGTAGCTGGGACCACAGGCACTTGCCACAACACCAGGCTATTTTTTGGTTGCAGCTGTCATCGTTGTTGGGCAGGCCCAGGCTGGATTCGAACCCTCTACCTTAGGTGTATGTGGCTGGCACCTTAGCCACTTGAGCCACAGGCGCCGAACCTGTTACTATTTTCTTGAGCATTCTGTTTCTCTTTTCACAGGGATTTTTAAGTTTTCTTGTGATGTCTTTGTTTGCCTTTGATATCAAAAGTTGTACTGGCTGAAGTCTCTAATCCTAGCACTTTGGGAGGCCAAGATGGGCAGATTACTTGAGTTCAGGAATTCAAGACCAGCCTGACCAAGAGAGAGACTCCATTTCTAAAAATTGCCAGGCACTGTGGCGGGCTCCTATAGTCCCAGTTACTTGAGAATCTGAGACAAGAGAATCACTTGAGTCCAGGAGTTTGAGGTCACTGTGAGCTATGATACCACAGCACTCTACTGAGGGTAACATAGAGAGACTGTGTCAGGAAAAAAAAAAGTTGTACAGACTTCATGTAATACATTGGGAAGTATTTTCTTCAATATTTTGGCAAGAATTTGTGAAGGACTGGTATTCTCCTTTGAACACTTGGTAATAGTCATAATGATACCATCTGATTCGCAATGTAAATTTTAAAGAATAAGGTGTTTCCTCCTTTCACTAGAAGTAGATGGTATAAATGATTAACTATTACCTGGCCATAGTCAATCTCCAGAGGGTAGAATTTTTTGGGGTACTTGGTGAAATTTTTGGAGTGCCAGGCGTTCCCAGTTTTTTCCTCATATAACTTCATGAAGTGCTCAATGGCATCCTCTTTGGACGGCATCTGCTCCAGTTTGTTGCTGCCAATCACTGTGCCCACACGGCCCCAGGACCGGAATATCCAATACCTACAAGGGGTGTTGGAGCAGAGGGTGTCAGATATAACAATGTGAGTCACCTGATCACATTTCAGGAGTTTCCCTTCCCTGCCATTCCACTTGGGTGAGGAAGAATTTTAAATATCCCCAAATGACGTTGATTAACACAAGAGAAACTGCTACTACAATCAGGGCCTTTACTTTATATTTCATTTAACTAAAGGTTATAAGACCTTTACATTAGGGCTG
>CAUYQV010060766.1:0-61301 GCA_963574575.1 Galagoides demidoff
GGCGCCTGTGGTCCCAGCTACTTGGGACGCGGAGGCAGGAGACTCGCTTGAGCCCAGGAGTTGGAGGTTGCTATGAGCTGTGATGCCATGGCACTCTACCCAGGGGGATAGCTTGAGGCTCCGTCTCAAAAAAAAAAAAAATAATTAAAGCAAAATTATAAGATTAATTTTTTTATTTTTTCTTTAAAACAGAGTCTCACTACGTCACCCTTGGTAGAGTGCTGTAGTGTCACAGCTCACAGCAACCTCAAACTCCTGGGCTCAAGCACTCCTCTGCCTCAGCCTCCCAAGTAGCTGGGACCACAGGTGCCCACCACAATGCCTAGCTATTTTTTTGGTGCAGTTATCAATGTTGTTTAGGTGGACCAGGCTGGGTTCAAACCCTTCACCTTTGGTGCATGTGGCTGGCCATTGCAACCACTGTGCTATGGTACCGAGCCATAGTTAGAGATTTCAAATGTATTATCGCAGTTATTCATAGAATTTGCATATGAAATCTCAGTAAACATATGGAAAAATCAAGTAACAGTATTAATAAACTCAATTTAAGTTTGTTCCTCACGTATTCTTTCTTAACAACTTTCTTAATTTATAAGTTATATACCATAAAATTCAATTATTTAGTTCCGAAAATCATAATAAGAATTGTACAATATGGGCACATTGTTATGTAGTATGAAATAGAAAAAGTCAGAGACTACCTATGTGTCTGTTAATAAGGAATTGATTGCTTAAACTATAGAGTATAAAACAAAATGTAATATTGAAAACAGCTCTATGTCTGAGCCAAGTTTTAATTACAATAGAATATATAGAGGGTGGAATAGATTTATAGGTATTATTGACAGTATTCTACTGCTTTAAAGCTCAGATACATATATACCACATATATTCTTTTGTACATATTACCTATAAGATAATAAAAATATTTTATAACTACTCCTAAGAAATCAGTACAGGTTACTGATGAATTAGAGCAGCATAGAAGCCAGAGAAAATTCTACAACTGACTTACTCTTCCATCCCTTCCTGAAGTAGAGAACAGAAATCACTCAGTCTAACTCCAGGCAGCTTCTCTCTCACTGATTGAAAACAAACTAAACAATTCCATGTCTTTCTCAGTTACTGAAATCATTTTTCAATCATCTATTAATTTCCAAACATTTCCAGGAGACTTGCTAATCCTTATTTTAGACACCTACTGCAGTGCCTAACATAGTGGAGTATATTAGATGTTGGTTAAATAAATGAATAAAAAATTAACAAATGAATAAAAGACAACATGTGAGGAGAATGGTCCTGGGAAAAGGAGAAGTCAAAGAAGAGAACACACATAAATTCCAACCATAGATGTTTCACAAGTACTTTATCTCTTTTGTGAGATTCTGACACTCCCAGTTCAATATCCTATTGGTTCTTGACCCAAAGCTGTTTCTCATACTAACTATATTTATGTGTGACCCTCTCATTTCAGTCATATAGATGAATTGAAAGAAAGGGTATTTTTCATCGTTTGCATACATATGCTCAAAATCAGCTACCAAAAAAAAAGCAGGAGGAACGTTAACTACCTTAATCATAAAAAGATAATAGAAAAATGAGATTATTTAACTTATTATTATTTAGATTATGTAGCTCTTATATATTCCTAGAACTACTCTCCTAACATGCTGCCTGTCTAAGAAAATAAGATTATATAGCTATTCATCCATAAAAAAAGATGAAGACTTTACATCTTGTGTTTATCCGATGGCGTTGTGCTAATGTGCATAATATGAGGGTCATCAGCACGCCCCCTGGGTGGAGGGTTCAAATTCAACTTGACCTTTATCTTAGAAACAAAACCATGTAACCTAAACATCTGTACCCTTATATTAATTTGAAAACAAAATGAACAGGAGAAAAAAAAAAAGATTATAGAGGTATAGTCTCAGAAAAGAGGGCGGATGCTAATATTCTGAGACTTCATCCATTAACATAATTCCCTGGACAAAATGGAATCCATGACTCTCACTTAATCTGTATAATCATTCTTTATTCCTAAAATGACACATATATACCCAAAGAGAGATTACCCTTTACAGATTTTGTTGGCAAATTTTAAGCAGGAATTGTTGAGCCTACAATATAAAAATACCTTTTATGACAGTGATCTCTTTAAATAGGAATTGTGATTTAAAAAAATTCTTTTTGTTTATTCAAAGCTGAGAGTTGAATAATATCTCTGTAAGATTATCTAATTAACTGAGATACTTATCCTACATATTAGCCATCAAGGTAATGATTATATAAAAAAACATTTAGTCCTTAGTGAATCCAATCATAAGAATGCATCAGAACCTGGTTATTAGAACCCTTAAACCCTGACAGCATGAACCATAGACATAAATGTGCTTCATGTCAGTTGTTTTCTTAAAAAAGGATTTAAATTTTATAACATCCAGGAGGTTTCTCTGCCTACATGTGGAGATTTTATTGGCATAGATAAGTAATTCCAGTACTCTGGCTGAAAGCAGGATTTGCATATGTGGAGACCCATAGTATCCCAAAGCTTTAGAGTCTTGCTTCGGGATTACTGTAGGGCTGTATATTCTTATGCAGAAATTATCAAAAGTGAGGAAAGATACCAAATGCTGCAATCCTTCCATATATTATCTCAGTGGAGGCATAACTTCCTTTAAAAAATATATATAATTGGTCAACCACTGACCAATTATATATGTTTTCTAGTGGGTTTAAATTACTTTGTGTTTTAAATTCTATTGAATTATGAGCCAAAATGATCCAAAAATTATTGGGAAAGTGTACAGTTTTCATTCTAGAGGTGAAATAAAAAGATGCCCCTGAGTGTGTCTGAACTGTCCATGGCTGGTTGTTTATTTTGCCCACTGACGGGGACTGCCAGCATGCAAACTCAACAGCTGCTTATTATTAATACTGATCACTTTTGCCCATGTACGAGCAGACTGTAATACTTAGCAAAGTTTAAAGTATCAGTTAAATTTACTGGATCAAAAAACTGTAGAACATCTGTGTAAGTATTGGCAATGTTTAAAGGTCATAAAACACATGTGAAGACACAGAATGGACTAACATAATGGCTTTATAAATGTGGCAGCGGACACAGAGCCCACACCAACAAGCAGTAAAACATTGCTTATGCTCTACTAAAACACAACAGGCTTCCGTAAGCAGCTGGCATTCCAGGGAACTCAGAAGGAATAGAACAGCTTAGGAGAGAAGACAAATTAAAAAAGACCTAAAGACTGGAGAGTAGAGAAAAGCCAGCATCCAACTGCTTTCATCCATTAATGATATACTAATGTACCATTAGTGTACATGATTGTATAAGTAGTACAAGTGAAGTACAAAAGTGTAAGAGGAGTACTGCCATTTGAAATTGTTTATTTGAAAATATTAAGACACCACACTATATAACATAAGAAAATATATAACCAGGGAACTTCATGAAAATAATCTATAAATAGAAAATTGTGGCTTGCTATGAAATATGCCAGTGAAAAAAGAAGGATAGCAGGCAAATCAGAAGCAAGGGAGTCAATGTTGTAGTGTGGAAAGAATCATACAGAATTCATCCAGGTGGGCACAAAAAATAGGTAGTCAAACCATCATACCTTGGTCAGTTCATCAGATGTTCCTACCTTAAGATCTGGCCATTCTCAGTAAGCCATGGATTCCAGCCGGCTATAGTATACATTATCTCAGATATGTGTTTTGTCTTCCTTCCTTCCTCCCTCCCTCCCTTCCTTCATTCTTTTGCTTTCTTTGTTTGATTAACTTACTAGAAATAATTTTCTCCCCCAAATTTGCACATACAGCAAAAAAGGAAGAGCTTGTTTGTTAACAAGTGTGACTCTCTGTGTATTATGGGTACTGTGATAATATTTTGTTTGCTTAAAGATTCTAAGAATTTTCCCTCTACACCAGTATTCCAGATCCATACTTCTCTAATGTTGTGCAACCTGAGAATCAATTCAGGATTTAAATGAGGACTTTTGAAAAGCATCATAAATGTAATGCCCGATTATATTCTTCACGGTGGAGATAATAAAAAAAAATATTTTTTTGTAAATCTGCTATGTTATAAGCCCCTTGAGGTCCAAAACCATATCTGATATCCTTTTAAAAGAAGATAAAGTTTAGGGTATTAACTCAAGTCAGTGGCTCATCTATACCTGGAGAACATCCATGTATCAGCACTGTCTAGAAGTCATAAGAGTTAAGAAGCAGCCTAGTTCACCATTGCAGTTTACATATCCAGTATAGTGTCTGACATAGGGCAGGCTTATAATAAATATTAATTGAGTAAATTAAGAATCCATTTCTTTCTGAAAACAGATAATGATACTTAATATGTTAAAAATTAATCATTACTTTTATAATGGGGATAGTGTTTTAAAAATAAGTAGATATTTTAATTTTTTCCTTAAATCATACACCCTTTCTGTATCATACGAACATAAAGTTAAGTGGAATACTACGTTCAATGTATATATTTGTTAATGAAGATAGAAAGGGATGGAAGTACAAAGGGAAAACTAAGTATTTATGGTGCACTAAGTATATGGACTCATGAGGCACTTAGTATTCACAAATTCTTAAATCAGACTCCTATTAGTGTTATAGATTCTCAGCCTAAATGTCCTTTACTTGAGACACCTAAAAGCTGTGGTTGTGTAGCAGGTCATGGGCAAACTGTAGCTCTGAGCTATGGCCAAGGGTATCTGTCCCTGGCTCTCTCTGTTAGAGTGAGTATTGGAGTATTTGTGTGAGCTCCAAGCACCTTCCATCTGCAGGACTCCTTCATGAAACCTAAAGTCTGGTCCTCTTTCTTACACTATCATTGTGAAAAGTTTATGCAACACAGATAGAATATATGAACACTGAATTCATGTAATGTGAGCTAAGTACTTTAATTCTTTCCCTGTGATTTTCACTTTGTGTTCTAAATTAAATAAACTGCTTGATTTACTAATTTGGTTCCATCTAGGAAACTTTCTATTCTAAGATGTAGGTACAGTTTACCTGGTCATGTACTTAGAGGCTACCATTGCATCAACATATAATAATTACCCAAGGATGTTTCTTCTACCAAGGGGAAATAGGAGAAAAGCAGATGTGGACTTCGAAGGCTGAAAGATGAGAAATTCAGGCCTTACTTTTCCTCTATTGGAGAAAAATCCCAGTCTGGATGAGGGAATCAATAATTATATAAGTTGCAAAAGCTGTTAAGTCAAGCCAAAAAGGAAAGGAAAAAGGAAGGAGGAAGAAAGGGAGAGAGAAAAAGGTAGGGAGGAAAGAAGAAACAAAGGAAGGAGACAGAGGGAAGGAGGGAGGAAAGGAAGGAAGGAAAGGAAAGACGAAAGTAGATTAGCTTGAGGAAGAGTCCCTGGGTTGTCTGGCTCTATATAGGACCCAGAGAAAGTTTGACTAGGCTGTTAGACCAGAAGAAAACTGTGGGATTAGGCAAAGAAGCCACAGTTGAAGGGACTTCATGACCCAAGGCTAATGGTAAAATAGGGTTAATCAGTGTCTACTATGAAATGCCCAAAGGTTAAATGGGACCAGTTGCATCCCTGCATGTGAGATCCAGGCACTTCATCAGATAAGGCAGTAAAGAAAGATACCACAGGACTATCCTTACCCACTTACCCAGATGTTAAGCAGAAGATCAGGCATCTGGAGATGCTGCCAGATAGAGCGTTTATGCAAAAGAAATAAAGCCACTTGTGAGGTTCTTCAATCTCCTCGAAATTCAGATCCTATGAATTGGGCAAGTTCAAAAAGTCTACTATTGTTTTTGTCACAGCTACACTATGGTGTAGAGGCTGGTAAAGAAAATGATATTGAGTAAACTTAGCAGATAGTTTTTTCTTTTTGCATATGAGTAGTAAGTGCAAATATTTGACCCCTTTCAAATGGTTTACAAAGCTAACACTTGCTTTTCCTGCAATAATATAGAATCAATGAGTTATAATTATCTAACAAGAAGCATTCAAGCAGTTCAGATACCTCTATTTATTCACTAAAATCTTTGCTTAAGTTGTTGAAATAACTTGGAATTTACTACTTTTCCAGTAAGTCTGCTCAACTTTTAGATAGCTGTGTTTTTTAGGCAGTGCTATTTTATATTGATCCAGATTTGCTTTTCTGTAATTTCATACCTTGCTACTAGCTCTTCCTCTGCTATAAAAGAGAATAAATTTGCTCTCTTATCCATATTTATTCAGCAAACATTTATTGAGTGCCTATTTCATAGCATTGCATAGTAAGTGGTAAAGGTTGCTTGAAAGACTTAAAAATCATTATAGGTGCTTCTGGTTCAGATGTCAGTATCTCACAAGACCATTGGTCTCATCCTTATGATTAAAACAAGCCAGTGAGGTAGCATAAGCACTATTGTAAAACCCATCAAAGAATAGGACCCAGACAAACTTAAAAGACCCAAACTCCAGAAGTGTCAGAGCCTTTATGAGAGTGGAAACAAATCCTAGGTTGCTCTTATTGTTGACTAAAATGGAGTGAGGATGCCTAAGTTGCTATGGACAGGAATAGGAAGAAGGAGTGTAACACTTTTTAAACTTTTAGTGGCCATACTTGGGCTGACTTGGCATATTTGAACCCAAAGTCATCCTATTCTCAGATCTTGATGAGATTGATATACCAAAAACAGGAGTAGAGAGAGACGAAAGAAAGCTTCTGAAGTATTTTGTGCTTTCAACTAAGAATATTGCAGAGAAATATGCCTTTCCTGGCAATACCAGACTCACAGATTGCAGGGCAGCCACAGTTGAAGTTAAGAGGTAGGAATGAACAAGGCCAGGGCCCCAGCTGACGCAGGAGGATTACTTTTTCTCTCAGAAGTTGGAGACCAGACTGGGTGACACAGTAAGAACCTTTGTCTTAAAGAAAAGAATAAAGGTGACACAGAAGAGCCAAAGGAGATAACACCTTAGATAGAACTAGAGCACAAAGAATACTTGTCAGTCATTCAAAATGGTAGTAGCAGAAAGAGATTCCCCCACATTTGGAAAGAAAGTGGTTCATCTGTGAACCATAGGCAGCTCTCCATGACTTTAATGAGCTTTAATCCTAGGCCAAGTCTACCTTCAAAACATTCGAATACAGTGTTGACCTACATTAAAATGGCATTTTAACAAATTCTAGACCTCAACTACCAAGTAGCAAATTGACTAAAAGAAGGGCATTTTCTTTCCAGAGATAGATGTTGAGACTCCAGTCTCTGCTGTATTTTTATAAAAATGTTCAGCAAACATTTAAGAATCTAAAACTATACAAAATAAGACAACGAAAGGTCACCAACAGTTAAGAAAGGAAGTAGTCAGTGGCAGCAGATTACGGGAAGGCACAGATTTTGTGATTACCAAACACAGACTTTAAATTGACTGTGATGAGAAGTTAAAATGAAAAAGGTGAACATGTCTAAAGTGATCATTTCAGCAGAAACATGGGAACTAAAAAAGGACTCAAAGAAATAAAAAAATAGAATTTGAGAAATAAACACTTCAGTCTATAAGCTTAAGAGCTGACTGTACAAGGCAAAGAAAAGGAAAGGATAGAGAATCAGGAGGAAGGGTCAAAAGAAAATACCCAAACTGAAACCAAAAGAGGACAAGGAGGAGGGGAAGGAGAAGAAAGAACAGACCATCCCAGTTGGATGAAGCAAGGTCAGCTAGTCTATCAGAGCACAGACTATCATAGAGTCCTCAACGGGAAATGACAAGGGAGATGGACGGAAGAAATGTTTGAATAGACAATGGCCATGAGCATTCCAAAATGTGAACCCATTTATCAGGAAGCTCAATAAACACCAGACAAGAAAATAAAATCATAATCAAATTGTTGAAAACCGAAGAGTAAAAAACAGTATTAAAATAAGCTCTGTTTAAAAAAAAAAAGCAACACTCAAGTACATAAAGAAAAACAACAATAAAAATGATTACTGATCACTGCTAGAAAAATGGAGGTCAGAAGACAATTCCGTCACGATTTAAAGTACTCAAATTAAAAAAAAAAATCCCAGAGATTGTATGCGTCGCTATCAAAAACTTCCTCATAAATGATAAAATGACAATGAAATAAATATTTTCTCAGGCAGAGACAAAAGCTGAGCCAATGGTATCCAACAGACCTTTGTATCAATTTAGGCCAAAACAACTTCTTCGGGCTTGAGTGTAAGAAAGAACACTCACGGGACCCTGGGTTTTCAGGAATAAATGAATAGCTCTTGTGAGGGTAAATGAGAAAATAGAAAGGACCATTTTTATCAGATATTTTAACAGCTGCTCTATATGTGTAAGTAGACATGTAATTTTTCTTGAAGACTACTGACTAAAGCAAGAATGATCATAATCTTCTGTATGTGGTAGTGGGATATGCACAAATATTCCTTACATATGTGTGATATTCCCTAATGACTTAAGAACTTATGTACATAAACATTGAATGGACTGTTTATCTTCATTTAAATAAGTTTTGTATGTTTTTTAAAATTGTGTGGCCAGCGATATGTATGCCACTCTTGGACACATTAATGCATCAGCATTGAACACATATTCCCCTCGGCGACACCCAGCATCCTCCAATAAAGTGTTGGATTCTCCACCAGAATTATCAAAATTCTTTTTGTATTTAATTAGGTGCTTACCAGCAGAGTTGGGCTTTGCTTGTTTCTGTTTCCTGAGTTGTTGTTTCTACCTCCTTACCCTTGATTAAAGCTTCAGTTATTTGATAAATTCTGGATTGCTATAGATCTAGGGCAATAGATCTCAAATGACAAATTTGCCTTATGTCTCCACATATTTCTTAGATGACTGTGAAGTTAAGTCATCTCCAAAAAGGTCAGATACCATGCCCGTATGTACTCCATAGTTAGACTCCTTAATTTTAATTCAGAAACCATTTCTGTAAAATCCTGGTCTTGGATTTTATGCCTAGGAGACACAGTGGCCACTGAGAACCTTTCTTTCTTCTTTAGTTTATTAAGAATAACATTCTTTCCGACTAATGCTAGCAATTGCAAAGCACACAAGTGCAATTCCTTGAAATAAGGGGGAAAGATTAGATTACACTGAGACAAAATCAGGCCCCCAAATTATCATATTAAACTACATCGACAATTTATTTAAATGCTATCAAAAATCAAAAAAAGTAAGACATGATTTGAAAATATGCTGTAGATAAGATTAAAATGCACCGTAAACCTTAGCCAGTGTCAAGGGTGCCCTCTGGAATACAAAGGCAATAGTATATAATAGTGACAGGAGTCTTGCTCTATTGCCCAGACTGGTCTGGAACTTCTAGCCCCAAGCGATCTTCCTGCCTCAGCCTCCCAAAGTTCTGTGATTACAGGTGTGAGTCACTGCAATCAGCCTAGTTTTGGAGCATCAAAACAGTAAATATTTCACCAATTACAGAATGCCAGCACATGCCCATTACAGTTTTCTGACCTGACAATTAAATGGAGAATCTTTTTGACAGTACAATCCTTTACATCAAGGCAGGACAGCACGGGGCTGGCGGGCAGAGGCACGTTGACATAATTCTCCAGTCTCTTTCTTCCTCTCACAACTTTTCTAGACTAACCAATTCCTATTTTTTTTCTATAATCTGATTGATCTAAGTGAGGAAAGAAGTAAGGTACAGTGTGCATAAATGTTAACAATTATCTTGGGTGTTAGCACCAGGCCCCTCTTATACCTAGAATTAATGTCAAGAAACTACTCCAACAGGAACTTTTATTCTCTAGGATCTGAAAATGTCTACAATTGTCTCTCATGAGGGGAAATCAGAAGATTGTGTTCTAATCCTGACTCTGCAGCTAGCCCACTTGGCATGACTGATCCTCAATTTCTTATTCCATAAAATGAGCCACTTAAATTTTATTTTTTCTGCAGTGCTTTCTGTTTTTCAAATCTAGTTGTGGAAGAACATTCTATTTAATGTAGTCCTCAGTATGTCACTAAAATTCGTAAGCGAGTATGGCCGGGATAAGTCCAAGGCAATGGAATGATAAGCAATGAGAAGAAATGGCTTAGTTGACAATTCTAGAACTAAATAAAAGTTGTTTTTCCTAAATGGCTGCACCTAAACTTACAAAATATTTGTGTCTGTGTGTATGTGAGTAAGTGAATGTCTGTGTGTAGGCTGTGTGTGTTTGTGTGATAAATTTTACTTGATTAATTTAGCCTCTTGATATAATATAGTTTCATTTAGTTGTATTATAGGCATAAAATTTTATATCATTATCATTGGGATGGTGGAAATCTCCAGTGCCTTAAGCAGTGAGGGAATATTTAACACATAAAGCAGTAAACTCTGACTACAATACAAACAATCTCAAACAACTCAATATTAAATGAGTTTGAAGGCTATAAAATTAACATAATTTACATCAAACGTGAATAGATGAATTGTTTCTACACAGACACCATACTTAGTGGTCAAAAACAATATGTTCTTAGGGCGCCGTCCCATACACTGGAGGTAGTGGGTTCAAACCTGGCCCTGGCCAAAAGCTGAAAAAACAAACAAACAAACAAAAAACCCAAAAAACAAAATGTTCTTATTACTGAAGTTTTTAAAAAATAATTGTTGGTACTTTATGTTATTTAAAAGAATATCCAAACTGAATTGAATTAGCCAGAAATACAAGAGGCTTTTGCATTGGTCTCCAATGCAAAAATTTCCCAAAAGTTTTTTGTTAATCACAAGATGAACATTACAAATTAAAAAGGTACACATGGTTCTCATATATTTCCCTATCACTAGGGTAGTTTTTATAGTACTATGTAACTTTTTATTTTGACATGATTCCGGACTCACGAGAAATTGTGAAATTTTGTAGAGAAGTCACTGGTGCCTGTTATTCCTCTTCCTCCTGGGGGTGACATGTGTAACTAATGAACCTCATCAAACCAAGAAACCAACTAGCCCAGCCCAGTTAACTAGTCGTCAGCTGTTACTCAGATGGGAGGGTGACATGCATAACTAATAAGCATCATCTAACCAGGAAACTGACTGGCACAGCCCAGTTAACTAGTCGTCAACTGTTACTCAGATTTAACTAATTTTTGCATGCACTCCTCTTTTTGCATTTCTACCTTTTTACATTCATTTTTACTTTCAGAGATAGCGTGCCAACCTTTCCCACCTTCCCTTTTATTTTGTACTAATTTGGAACCCTAGTGGTTAAATATTATGTTTTCTTTTGCGTGCCATGAACAATCAGCATGGTTTATGCCCTTAAAAATGGACCTCTAGGCATAGCATTGGCTATTTGGGAAGCAATGGCTAATATTCAGCTTACCAAAGTGGATTCCTAAAATATTATAACTCTCTGTGCTATATGTGGTAAAGGACTCAAGTGCTGAATTAAATCCCATTTCACATTAGAGACCATTAAGATATTCATTGATTTAGGAGATGTTTATTGAACAGCTTATTCTGAGCAAATACCACTAGACAATAGAAGGGATAAAAATATCCATAAAAGCAGTTCCCCAGTCATCAAGGGACTACTATAATATGGCAGGGGAAATACAATTGCAGAAAACCAAATAAAATAAACTGCAGAGAAGTAGGCTGGATGAGAGAGAGGCATGAGGGAGTGCCCTTATGTTTGTGGAGAGTTTGGCATATAATAATTTTTCCCGGCCAAGACCAAGAAGTTTAAAATTATATGTCTGGTTTAATATCTCTACCCAAGTCCTCTCTGGACTCGCACCTTGGCTTGCCATCCCATTTACATTCATTTTATTATAGCAGTTGGAAATCTCCTTCAACGTGTTTAATTTGTTAGTGAAGCTCCCTCTTTAACACGATGGAGCATCAAGATAAGGATGAAATGCCACCTTGACATTTTTTTTTTTCTTTTGCTGTTTGGTAAATTGGTTGGTGTATTTGGTTTTCCTATTTTGACTCATAAAATGTGTACAGCTTTCTCAAGAAGAGAGCTGAATCTTCATGGGGAGTTGCAAACATTGAATTTATTTTTCTTTATCTCAAGCTACAGCCTTTAGTAAGACTGACTATTAGGACATGTTCCCAAACTTAAAAATTGAAACAGAACAGGAAGCACCGTGCTTTACAGAGACCGAGACAGACAAATGAACATTAACATCCTTTTGGTTACTCCTCACTGCTGCTGAAAATGTTATTTGGCTTCAGGATCTTGCTTATTCTGAAGAATACAGTTGTGACTATTTTGCACAGTAGCATTACTAACTTATTTAGAAGTATAACTAATGTCAAATCTAAGAAGAAAGTAATGATCTAAGTTGTGGCTTAGTATAGAGGGTATTTGGGATGTGGATTCAGATTGAGTTTCTATCCTGAGTTTCTATCCTGATTCCCCCAAGAGATTCTAAGCAAGATGTTGAACCTCTCTGAGCATCAGTTTCTCAGCTCTGAAATTAGAGAAATGATAACAACAATAATAACGCATAACTCAAGGTAGGATTGGTGTAATGAAAGGTAAATCTCAGAGTGTCAGTGGGTTAACCAAATCATACAATCTTTCTTAGTTCCCTTAGAGTCTGATATATGCCCTGTCATACATCAGATGGGCTCCTATTATATTGTGGCTCCGTATTCTTTAAAATGTAGATTCCAAAGACACTATGTGTGTGTGTGTGTGTTTGTGTCTCGCTGGAGAAGAAGATGAAGATATCCCACTCAGATAGCAGTTTAAAACATGGGAGAAGTATGCCTAGAGAATGTCTATGGACTTGGACTGAAACTAGGAAATGCCATGTCTGTCTATGTTAATTGACCCAATATCAGTCACAAAGCCATAGGTGACCGGAGATAGACTGTGATACGGAGTCAGATGGAAAGAAATCAGGGTTTGGCAAATGTCCAGTCAGCTCCACCAGGATTATTAAATACCATAACCATTTTTGAGTTGAAACATGAAATCCTTAGAATTTTGCCTTGGAACACAATCTCTATGAATCATTTTTTATATTGTTTATTAGTACTTTGTCATAATCCCAAGTGCTAGCTGTCTTTCAGAATCAATTCTAAAACTTCAGACTTCGACAAACAAGCTGGCAGGTCATCCTCATTACCCAGGTACTGCCGAGAAGAACACGTTGCCTGCAACATCATTAGAAAGTCCGTTAGCAAAGGATTCACTCAGCACTTTAGCTTTTAGTGTTGCGAGAAGACCTATACACCCAGATCAATTCGGAGAAGATAAAATATATTTAAATATTAATATGAAAATACAACCAGAGCAATGTAAACCCTTCACCCAAAGAAAGTGGAATGACCGTTGTTCCTATTATCTCTGCTCTGAGATCCGAAATTATTTCCCTTAATTGGTGGTACTTAACTTAGATACATCATTCATTGGCATTTCATAATGGCCTTGTGACTTGGACAGTATCTTTTATTTCCTCTCTGATTTCTGCTAAGTTTTGTAGTATCACTAATATTTGAGTTTTTAATTTTTTGTAATATCTTTCTATCACA
Source organism: Galagoides demidoff (assembly GCA_963574575.1). NCBI lineage: Eukaryota > Metazoa > Chordata > Mammalia > Primates > Galagidae > Galagoides > Galagoides demidoff. The sequence goes on from CAUYQV010060766.1 coordinate 13,519, forward strand.
AGCCTAGTATTTTGAGCTACATACACATTTATTAATATTTGAGCTATGTATGTATGTGTGTGTTTATCAACATTGACAAATGCCGACTACATTGCATTATGTTTTCAAGTGTCCTGTCAGTGTTTGCTTATTGTATTCTTTGTATATCTGCCACACATTAAGGGACAAGCTTGGAGTCTGACTACACTGTGGTAGCTTCTAGGACCTCGGACAAGTCACCTACACTTTCTCAAGTAGAAAAAAAGTACCTATCTGTGAAGTTTGAAGTCAGAACAAAACGTGATAACGAACTGAGCGCATAGTAACTGCTCATAATATTCTTTATTATTATTAGCTGAGGGTTCTTGGGATAGGTAGGGCGATGAAAGAAAAGAGATAAGAGGAAAAGAGTTGATACCGGGATTAAATAACTAACAAGTGTCTGGATCGCCGGGCCTGATAACGTTCCACAGCGAACACGGCAAACCATTACTTTTTATCTTTCCAGAGCCTTTCATTTCCCAGATGCTGGATCACTGTTAAAGCACATTGTGAAACTGTTAGTGGACAGGCCAACACCTAGGAGATAAAGAGTTAAGCAGGATTCATTTTTTTCCCTCTAGAGAGAGATACAGATCAAAGACAGAAGAAATTCTTCTTTCCTTTACCTAGTTTTAAATAATCTCATGGAGTGGGGAGAAAACAGGCAATGTCTCTATTTGTGCTACGGTTTGGCAGGGGCAAAAATTACTCGACAGTATTATGTCAAGATAATCCACTGGAAGGGCACTTCTTATGTAAGTAACCGGACCGGATGAGGCAGATCTCTGTCCCCCTGACCTGTCTCCATGCATAACCCACAGCGTGAGTGGCCATTAAGAGCTTGTGTATTATTGAGTTGGCAGAAAGCATTAAAACCAGGATAAGAGTCCTTAACCCACTGGGGAGAGCTAAAAAGATGAGCAAAGTTTTCACTCTAAGCTTCAAGACTCCTTCAACTTCAACATTAGAGACAACCTGGAAAGGAATAATGCTTTACACCCATAAAGCCCCCCTTGGAATAAAACACGATTTACCCCTCCTCTTTCCCTCAAGCTATTTTCGCCCCATCATATAATTTTGGACCTTGGGAAATTTGGCAAAAGCATCGTGAGCAAGGCTGTAGCTTGCTGTGGAACAGAAATAAAGCCCCAGTGGAAGCTGGGTCTCAGTGCCCCTCTGCATGACGGGGCGTGTTTAGGATAGAAGGCTGCTATTTTTCCACAACTTGTTTTTGAGGTGTTTTCTGAGTCCAACTTGTCAAACTGACTAGAAAGTCCACAAAGAAGCCTTTTGGCTAACTTAGGTAAAAAAAAAAAAATTAAGACATAAACAAGTCAAATAGAAGTAAATTTAGAAGAAATAAAATAAAGACAATGTTGCTTACTGATGTCAGGTCTCTGTTCTCTGGATATATACAAACCCTAGTTTCTGCCTCATCCCTGTGGCCCAGGTACAGGAGACACAGGTCCTACACAAACTTATTTTAGGAAGTCAGAGGTGAGCGTTTGTGTTATAATTGCTCGCAGTGCAAGAGAGGAAGATGGGCAGGATCCGCCTCTGTTCTCCTGATGAACAGGGGAGGGCACCTGGCTCCCACCCAGCCTAATCAGGCGGGTTTAAAGGGGTTTGGCTCAGGGCATCCTAAAGTGATGGGGGGAGAGACTATTTAAATATTGGTCTTTTTCCATTCCCTTCAGGGGGACTCTTCCGCTGCCAACCTCTGAAAAGGCTGGAAGACCCTGAAATTTCTGCCCAGAAGAAAATAAGGTGTGGTATTTTTCCCTTCCTGAATTTCCATTTTCCATCTGTGCTTCAGGCATCCAGGCACAGGTACCTCTGGCTTCGTAGCACCCCGATTTGTATGATTTATATATAATTACGTCTGTCCTTTCTCCAGCCCCCATTCAAGTTGCTTCAGGGCATTCTAGAATCACCATATCATGTAAATATGTAAATAATTAATGTATTTTCAGATATTTCCATTTGGTTTCTTCAATAAATAAAACAATGTCCAAATAGTCATATTATGAAATGGGGACAGTGAAGTGAGAGATGTCATATGGAGTTGTTCTAGAAATGGTGCCAACCCAAGAACCCTTGTTGATAATACCAATACTTTCCATTTATCTTTGTCTATTTTACATCTTAACAAGCAGATAATGAAACACATATTCATTGGAAAGATAGGAAGGGAGGGAGGACAGAAGGAAGGAAGGAAGGAAAGAAAAAGTTATTGGTTCAGCTGAAAGTGGCATTTTTCCGTATAGAAAAGGTCTGATCTCAATGGCATTTAAACAGGTAATGCATTAAGGATCCAAGTTCCAAAGCCTTGTATGTTATGAAGAAGAAAACTGAGACTTGGGCAGGCAAGACTGAAAGTCAGGGGCAGTAGAGGAACTGCAGCTAAGCCCCAGACCTCCTGACCAGCAGATGAGAGCTCTTTCCATCACACTGAGTTCCATAAGTGCTCTGTTCAAATCTGTATAAGACAATATCACACGGGTGGAAAACTCAAGTTTTCAGCTGGGAAATCCAGGATTTGAAGTCCAGGCCAGTCACTGAACAAATTGCTTAATCTTCTTAAGGCTTTTCTTCTCAAAAGAAGGTTCAAAAAGTGGTGCTATTCATCGCCTGGGAGTTGTTCTCACTCACCCCACCAAAAATCAGTCTCCCATATTGGCAAACCTCATGTAGGCAATGTACCCAGGTGAACAGTATGCATGGAAGAAACACAACTTAAAAAATCAGTGAGTCTCAATCTTGGGTACTCATTACAATCACCTGGGGAGTACACGGATGCCCAACCCTTAGCCCTAGAGGTTAATGATGCTCGGGCACTGGCTACAACCCATTTTAAAGAGTGATCCAATGATTTTAATCGTGTAACTAATATGATGTCAGCAGACTGCAGTAGATGAATATCAGCTCCCCTCTCCTACAAAGTCCTCTTAAAGATGACACGAGATAATGTTTATAAAGCACTTGGTACATACCCAGCATAGATTATGTGCTCCAAATGTTGTTTCTCGTTTATCGTCTGCCTTTTTCCCCCTTATCTTTCTCCTCCTTCTATATAATAGAATGCATATATTAAGGTCATTGTTTTCTTTGGGCTAGGTTCTTTTGCTACTTATTTATTCATTTTTTTGGAATATTTTTGATAAATAAAATTGAATGTGTTCATAGAGTATGCCTGGCTCTATTTTATACATTGGCAAAACAACGGGGACCCTCATAGAACACAACCTCTGTAAGACAGGGACTCTCCTTGTTCCTATATTCACTGCACCCAGCCCTGAATTCAGTGGCTCCCTTATTATAGGAAGTAAAACAAATAAATGGTGAAATATATGCCCCTTAAAAATAATAAGTATATTGTAGTTAACTATTTGGGGAGATGAACAAAATATTTTCCTTTTAATATCTAGAATAAAAGACCAGTTTAACAATGTCTTCTTAGTCTGATTTTTCTCTTAATTTTGAAAACCTATCATACGCCCCCCTTTAAATGGATGATAGATAATGATGTTGTTTCTTATTATACAATTATCAGAATAAGTAATCTGACAAGCCATCTGTGGTCAGACACACCTGACCTTGACAGTGACAGTGCCTGGGCCGAGCCCGACCCCCACCTCTGCTGTGGGGTGAGGGCAACGCACAGTCAAAACACACGAAGGCCTGCTTCAGGGCTATTGTGATCAAGGATTTATATTTTAATATTAATACATCCATGCTTTTGTCGGCTCAGAAGATTATTATTCATTGTTTCTAATTGCTCCATTTCTGGATCTATTCGTAAATACACATCATAAGAACGTTTTCAAAAGATCTGTCATGGGATTGTCTCTCTTTTTTTTTTGTGCTTTTAAATGTAAAAGCCCCCAAAAGAATTGGCAGCAACTCAAAATAATGATTATGTAAATGAGGGGAAAAAAGTCCTGCTTTTAAACCAAAGAAAAGCAAAATTGCAACCCTCCTCTTTCCTGGAGATCCAGTTGCTTCTTAATTCTAGGGATATTCTCTCCAGAACACATCCACAGCAAAGCTGCAGTGCTGGGCAGGGCCAGTAGCCAGTCCATAAATCCATACATTCACCCTTTATCATAAAATGTAAACTATTATCTTTCTACTGGCACTCGCATCAGGCCACTGAGTGTTTGTTTCATTTTTTGTGGTTGAATATAAATTCTAGTTGGAAAGAGAGAGAGAGAGACAGAGAGAGAGAGAGGAGCTTTCCAGATATTACAATAAACACACACAGAGGAAGAAAAAAAAAAAACCTCTATCTCCATTGAGCTTAACAATCAGCAGGGCCCAAATTACCTCTTATTAACATTTATTTTACAAAAGAGGCAGGGTATAATTTGGTGATAGATTCAGATTTGGAGAGGAGCTATAATCAGCCTCCTGAAGTGCTTTGCCTGAAGGATATGGCTGCTATTTTTTTCTTTTTCTTTTTTTTTAATTATATTTCTCTGCCCCCAGCCCCCTCCCCAATCTGGAGAGTCTTTCACTTCTATCTCTAGTGCCTGCATCTCTCCCTCCTCCCTTTTCCCCTTCTTTCTCTCCTCGCCAGCCCCCTTTCTCTCCCTTTCTCTCTTTAGTCCTCTTTGAATAAAGCAGCCTCTTTCAATAGCCCAGGCAGGCCTGAAGATTAGAAAGCCTGGCGGTGGAGATGGGGCCGGCTGAATAGGAGCAGGAGGCCCCACTCTTCTGGCGGACAAGGCCTTGGGAACCGGTCCAACTGCAGAGAGCATGTGTTGGGGCCCTGAATAGGCAAGCAGCAGGCCGGCCCATATGTCAGCCTGTGCCACAAAGACTCCTCTGCACATCTACCATGACAAACAGGATTACCGAAGACAATTAATCTGGCACGCTTTATCAAAATCAAGCACTGACCCTGACCTCTCCCCTCGGTGTGCGGCAGATGCCACGCTCCCATTCAATAGACCTCGAGTGTTCCCTTTTTCACTTCTGAAAAGAATCCAAGACCTGAATAAGGCTGGCACGGACTAATTGCAATGACTGTGTGAGGGTGACAGTCCTAATCTAATAGGACGAGTCTACCTTTTCTCCCACTTTTAATGGTGAGGCTGGCCAGAGCTCCTTGTCTATGGCAGACAGAGAAAAAGAAATACATCAATTTTGCTTTTATCCATCTTGTCTGGTGCCTGCAGCTTGCTGGGGGTGAGGAAGGGACGGAGAATCAGGTAGCCACTGTGTATTGCATGACATTTGGGAGTTCAATCCTAGGGGGAGCAGGGATGCCAGTAGCTGAAGACCACAGCAGTTTTTATGATTCAGTTGATCCTTTTGTGGTACTTTCTGGAAGAGATAATGATGCAGCAGAGAAGTGGCAGGGCCTCAAGAATGGACAAGACCTCAGACTGGAACTTCCATCTACTCATTCCGGGAACTTAATCTAATTAGCCACGTTTGTCTCCACTTTTTAATGATCCTAATAAGTAAACTCTGGATGAGTATTTGTTAAGAATGTTCACAAAAGTGCTTAGATTGATTTAGAAAGGGGAACCCTTTGTAGAAGGGAAATACTTGTAATTTTTCTTGAATTGAAAAGACCAATGAGAAAGAGGAGGCCTTTGACTGTGTTTCCTCCTACTGGGAAGAGGCTGTCGGTCAGTACGGAGGTCAGAATGAAGCAGAGGTGAAATGTAGGGTTTTGTTGTTGTTACAACATCATCTTACTCACGAATAGGCCTGAGCACTCTGGGAATGAAGGAGGAAAAGAGCGGATAACTCTCATACCAGCCAGTTCAACCTTGCAGAGTCCTTAGACAGACATTTGAATCATTTCTCTGTAAGGATTCCAGAAGCCTTTCTCTAAAAATAAATAAGAAGCCACTGCATGAGGTAATGCAGCTTTTCTGAAAGCATCATGCTCAGACCATCCTCATCGTGAGCATCTTGAGAACTCATTAAAAATACAGATGGATGGACTCCACAGGAGACCCAATGCCTCTTGTGCCTTGTGTGGGCCTGTGTCTGCTTCCTGACCATATTTCCCAGGTGATTGTTAGAACTGATGCTACAGTTGAATGAGGGATGGAGCGCCAGCCAAGCAAACTTGGTTCTAGTTTATCTCTTACTAAACTAGCTCTGTCGTCATAGCCAAGTCATTCTCTGTACCACAGTTTCTTTGTCAATAACACTGGATCAAGAGCTCCCTTGACCAGCGGGGTTTTAAACAACTTGTTTCTGCAGATCTGATTCACAGAAAATTCATTCCTTCTTGCCTTGGAGTCTGACAAATAGCATGTCTTTCTTAGCTCCCTTTTCATTGTATAATTTAGATGCTGTGCAAGATTGCTAAGAACTACTAGAATTCCAGGTTGTGTGAGAGTCTGTCTTACAGCACAGATGCTATGTGATTCCCTCACCACCCCCCCTCACCCTGGGCCAGTTAGGAAAATGAAGTGGAAATTATCAAAGTTCTATTATTGGGAGAAGACAAAGATCGTCTTTAAAGCATACATGAATAGAGTCTGACTTCTAAGAAGGCACACTTGTATTTGTCTGATTGGAAGAAATTGAAGGTGAAAACATTTTTCTAAAAGGCATGGGAGTCTGGATAGCAAAATGTGTGGGAATGGTACTTACCTGAATTGTTTGCTACCTTAGGCCCAGCTGAGATTTCCTAAGGGACATTTTCTATGTTTAGCCCATCATGAGGGACTGATGCTGGAAATGTACACAGACTCTTCCCTGAACGAAGTGCTTTGCTGATGGCATTTCAACCAAGGCTGGGGGAAGATTGCGTTCCCTATGAGTATTCACTGCAGGGTTAAAAAGTCCTTCCACTTAGATATTAATTTTCTTGAACACAGAATTCCCCACTAAAAATATGAAAATCTAAGTCACTAATTTATTGGCCATTACGTTATTAGTTTAAAGATTTATAATTTCCAAGAGCAGTAATATTGTCTACCACTGATATTAAGCATCTAATATATATAAACCTCTTCAAATATAGGGAAACATTTCTAGAAAAATGCACAAATTATATACAATACAGGCATTAAAATATTTGTACTGACAAAAATTGGGAGATTAGATGACATTTTTCTCTCTATCGGCTTCAATTTAGGAAGAAAAAATGTGTATTTGTTTGTTCCTTATGTCCAATAACAAGATATCAAACCAGATTTCTCTGAATCTCATGGAAATATATATTTATAGTTTTTTAAGACCCACGAGAAGATTTGATTATACTTGTAGGTATATAAGGCATAGGTTCTTAAGCAATAAAAATTTGGTCAGCAAGCCATTTAACTAGACAGCTTTGGCCCCATAAAACTATTTTCCATTCTGGCTTTCCAGCTTTATTAAATGATCCTGGTATTTTAATGCTACAAAGAGACTCAGCTCTGCAGACCTAAGTGTACACATGTAGATGAGATTGTCATGTGCTCATTATTAAAATGATCCTGGGCAAAGCTAATTTTGAAGTGCTGTGGGACTGAGATAAAATGAAGTCCCGCCCTCGCTTGTGGGGAGAGGCTAGGGGTAGGATTTCAGGCTGGGGAGCCCCAGCTCTAAGGAATCCCTCTGTGTTGTCCTGATTGCTGTGGGCTTCCTGGCCTGGAGGGAACAATAGCTCACTGCTGATAAGCAAGGGGTGATTGTCCTTGATAAGCCAGCTGCTGGGGGCCCTGCCTGCTGGGGTCAGGCACACACTAACCCTCAGGACAACTCCCACAGTTGAAGAACAAAGCCAGTGCTGTTACTCTTCCCTCACTTATGCAACTACAAGTCTGGGTAGGTTGCGTTTCAGTTCTTGTGAACATCTCAAGAAAATGCACCTGAGAATAAACCTAGATCCCTTGCAATGTCCAGAAAACCCCTTAGAGTAATCCACGGCCACTTGAACAATAAAAAATGATTCCAACCCCACCCTTTCTTGAATCCCTTATCTTCCCTTTCTTGAATCCTTCCATGGTTATAACACCCCCATGAATGCTGAGATAAGTGGCTGCTTAGATAATTCAATGTCAGAAATATTGAGCACACTTTAGGGGGATGGCAGTTGTAATGGTCGTTTCAAGTGTTACAGTACAAAAGCTGAGCCTATCAAGATTTTTTGGCAGGCTTTGCGTTTAACTTGTCATATTATATATTGCAGAAGTGCAGGTCAGGATCAGTATAAATCAGCTTGGAGGACAGGGAAGCTGAGGGGATGGTTACATCAGCAGCTTGTGGGCTAAACAGAAGGTGGCAGCATTTTAACATCATCGGACACATGTACACACAGCACAGGCACAGACGCTACTGCCACGGTCATTGGGTTATTGTCTGAATTCCTGACAGAAAGTTTATAGTTTTATGCTTATGGCAGCAAGAAGCAGAACACACACTGGTGAGAGGTTTATTTGGATAGGACAGCACTGGGAACTTCCAGGCTCCAGTGACAAAATATACAGCAAATAGGGAACCAAGGGATTGGGCTGAAAATATCTATGGTACTGTCAGAAAGTCTTCCATTTTCCATTCCTGGTTAAAACCCCAGGATGAAAGGTATAAATGCATCAAAATTAACCTTAGAAGGGAATACACAATTTCATTTTTTCCTTCTTCCTAAAGAACCATACAGAACTAATTTATAAGTGGGAAAATTCTGTATTGTGAGTTAAGAAAATTGTGACCCAGTATGGGCTCTGTGTCTGAACAGGCTGTGAACCTTTAGGTTTATGTTTTAGTGTTGAAATCTCTCAATTAACTCCCAACTCCACTGCTGACTAACTTAGGACCCTGGGACAAATCTCAGAGCTTCAGTTTCTTTATTTTCAACTGAGATAATAAGTGTACATACCTGAAAGGGCTGTGAAGATTTGTGAGATCATGCCTGGTTCATATTAGGTGCTCAATTAATGTTAACTTTATAGATATTACAATTGTTATTATTATTGAGTTTTAGTGTTTTCCAAAAAAATCCATACATTATTTAATTTGATTCTTACAGCACTTCTGGGAAGTGGGCAGAACATAATTGTTATTTTCACTTTATAGTTGAAATATGAATGATATGTTTAAAATATAGTTGAAATATAGTTGCTAATGAGTGGATTAATGGATAAGCCATGTTGCAAACTGTTCACCGGAACTCAGTTTTCTGATTAGTTAAATAAAAAAAGAAATGAAAGAAAGAACGAAAGGAAGGAAAGAAAGAAAGAAAGAAAGAAAGAAAGAAAGAAAGAAAGAAAGAAAGAAAGAAAGAAAGAAAGAAAGAAAAGCTATTTGGTAGTTCACAGAATCTCCAGAAAGAGATTAAAAACTATGAGCTTCAGCCTCCGTACTGAATATAACTTCACAGAATCTCCAGAAAGCTTATCAAGCCAGATTTGGAGCTATATGGGTATGAAAAAAAGCCCCACATCCTGCCAGAGAGTAAGTCTGTTCATGTGTCACATCCACAGACGCAGCGCTTCAGGCAGAAGTGAGGATACACAGATGATGCTCTGAGCTGCCAACAGAGCCCAGCCTCCGCTGCCCAGGGAACTCAGTGCTCCTGCCACTTCCATTCCCACCTGAGACTCCTAGGCAGGTAACATCTGACGGGAAGAAAATTTCCCTGAGACTCCAGAAAAGTCAATACATGGCGTTTTCAAAACCTATAAATTGAGACAATTCCCCAAATATTCGTGGAATTTCAGATGCCAGGAAAGCCAGAAAGCATGCCAAATGTTCAGGACAAAGCAGTGATCTGGGGTGGGTTTAAGAAATGCTACAAAGCATTTACTATTATGAAAATTATCCTTCATGCTTTCACATTGTAGCAAAATACTCCTTTCCTATAACAAGATGTTATTCTAGTAGTTATATTCAGTACGGAGGCTGAAGCTCATAGTTTTTAAATGTTGATAAGCACTTATATGTGAAATTCAGCATTCGTGTAAAGAGTTAATTGATAAATATTACTTAATATATAGTTGATGTTAGTTGCAATAAGAAAGATACATAGGTATGTATACTGTTTACATATAGTAATATAAGTTTTCTTTTTAAGAATAAAATAAGAAATGTTTTTTATTATTATTTATTTTTGTGTTTTCAGAGTGAGGGAAGTATTTCTACCCTTTTAAGTACCACAATTGGCTGTAAAAAAAAATTTACCAGCTCATCTGGGTACTAATTATACCCAATTACACTCCAATTTTTCTGCCTTGGCACTATTCTACCTCTCAAAACCCATATTGCCTTTGAAAATGAAGAATTTATTGCTCATAATACAACCGATTAGGGTGTTTCTGATTTCATGAATTCTTTATTGAGAAATAATTTTGATACATAGCTTCAGGGGACAATGCCAGAACCAATTCTAGAGTATTTTCCTGCAAAAATTATAGTTTAAGAATGTACATTATTGATAAGCATAAACACTATTTGCTTTAGAAACCAGTTTTTTCACATTTCAATCACTTTTCTATTATAAATGATACGTATAGGAGAAGAAATAGGAGGTTTCTGAACCACTTTCCTCACAATTTGGGAAACACACCCTTCAACTCAGCACATGTAACTTTTTCTTTACCATCTAAATCCCACCACCTCATTTCTCAAATCTAGGGCCAAAACTTTCGGGTTATTGTATAAAATATTCCCCATTCCTTTGGACACTTAAACATCTTAGGTGAACAATTTAAAACAACTTAGGTCATATCTTCTTTAGGGCATGATGATGCTATATGATTAAAAATATCCATACATGCCGGACATGACGGCTCACGTCTGTAATCCTAGCACCCTGGGAGGCGAGAGGATTGCTTGAATTTATCAGGTCCAGACCAGCCTGAGCAAAAGCAAGACCCCATCTCTAAAATTTAGCCAGGCCTTACGGTGGATGCCTGTAGTCCCAGCTACTTGGGAGACTGAGGCAAGAGGATCACTTAAACCCAAGTGTTTGAGGTTGCTGTGAGCTAAGATGCCACGGCACTCTACCCAGGGTGACAGAGTGAGACTCTGTCTCAAAAAAAATCCATAAATATAGGCCAAGACAGTGAGAAAAGTCTTTATGAATTATATGACTAAAAGAGCCATAGCAGTGTTTTGCCCTCATTTTCACACTTGAGCTTTCCAAAAGGCACTCTTCATATTTAAAATCACCCCCCTTTGTAATATTCACTTGTGGATTCTGTCATCTTTCATTCCTCAAACTTCATCTTTGGACACCAGCGTCAATCAAATTTCTACTTGATTAACTCTCTAGAAAACCTAATCTATTGTCATGCAATTAGTGAATATGAACTCAGCCCTGAGCTGCTAATAAACACTAAATAAAAGTAAAGGCTCTCTTTTCCGCATCAAAAATGATTTCAAAATAATATCACCTATTTCAATTCATCATTCATTATCTCTCTCTTCCATTTGTATTAAAGTAACTATAAAGATATTAATGTTTTTTATATATTGGCAAATTTTATTAAAATGTTAATACTTGTATGTACACAAAAGTAGACAAAATAATTCACTAAACCCTCACATATCCACTAATACCATTACCCAATTTCACAATTATGAATACATTGCCATGCTTGTACCACCCACATCACTGCTTTCTCTCACTCACTCACGAAGTTATTTTGAAGCATATACTATATGACTGAAAAAGGAATTTTTTTACACATCTAAAATAACATTTAGTCTACCCAACAATATTTGTAACCACCTCTTGAAATTATCTAATGCCACATCTATGTTAAACATCCTCATCTTTTAATCAATTATTTTACATATGAAATAAACAGGTCTATAAATTGCATATGGTTGATTCATTTCTTAAGCAGATTCTATTTTGTGTCAAGAAGTTTACATTTTACTGCCATTGTTTATTTTTTGACTTATTTTCCTATCTGTTTTTTTTTCTTACTATTCCATTTTCTTTTCTTTTTTTTTTTTTTTTTTCAGTTTTTGGCCAGGGTTGGGTTTGAACCTGCCACCTCCAGCATATGGGGCCAGCGCCCTACTCCATTGAGCCACAGGTGCTGCCCCTATTCCACTTTCTAGTTGCAGAAAATAAACAGGGGACATATATATGTCCAATACATGTTTGATGGATATGTTGATAGTTCAGATAACTAATGAGTATTAAGGCCAAGCTTAATATTGAGCCCTAACTTTATTTTAACTTGTTACAACTCTCTAAATCACAATGTTCTCATAGTCTGGGCAGATAAAGTGCAGAATTGGCATGCATAGATAAAAAATACACTTTCATCATGTCTTTGACTCCATGAAGATATCATCAGATCAGTTGTAGTTCCTCATTTTTGCTTAATTGTACAAACATTTGTCTCTTGCCCTCTCTTCCTCTCTCCTTTTCTGCCTTTCCTCTCCCTTTCCCACTTCTCACATTTCCTAGAAACAGAAGTTAGCATTAGGCCTCTTGATATTCAGGGGTCTATTCATGCTCTGCACTGCCTATTGGATAGCATCAGAAGGCGCATGATACTTGAATTCCCTACTTTTAAAATGCTAAGGTTAAAATATTAAACAGGTCATGACAGCCTGATCTCTATTATAAGCTTTCCCATCAACTTTTATTTTTTTTGCATTCAAAATTATTATTGCCTGAAATAAAATTTATTTTATTGTTAAATGGCAATTGATCTAAGTATATTATATTCCCCCACATTTATTAGAAGAAGAAATTCTTTGGTTTTATTTTAATCTTTCTTTTAATCAACTATCTGGGCAGTTTTATGTGTAATCAACCTACACAATTACACAGGACCCAACATTCTGGAAGACCCCATGCTCGTTTTAATTCTCTGTAGCTGCCATCCTGAAATTCCTAATAATTTTTCGACAAGCGGCCTTGCATTTTCATTTTGTACTAGATTCTCCAAATTATGTAGCTGTTAGTATCAAGTAGGGCTATGTGGCTGTGTTCATAGAGAAGTGGAAAACACATGATAAATTTTTCCTCTTAATTGCCAATTTTCAGAGAAAGGACTTGGAGTCCTGGTTATGTTCAATAGCAACCAAACAAATATTTTTGCCTTTCTATTTCTTAAGGATTGTAATCAAATCATTGCTTTTTACATATGAATGATCTGAAAAGCAATTGCATTTATTATTCTTTTTGATGATAAAATTGTCCCACTATCGGCCCATGAGACACTATCCAGGTGTGTTTTTAACATCCTTTTGGCAGGTGCCTATTAGCTTTATAGAGCTTTCTCCCTTTCTGGTAGTAACAAAATTTCCTGGGTTTATTTCACACATTTCTTATCCCAGAACCTAGTTTATTATTTCACCAAAATTCATGTATTTGGGGGTGGGGGGTAGGGCTGGGTTCAAACCCACCACCTCGAGCTTATGGGGCCAGTGCCCTACCCTTTTGAACCACAGGCACCACCTAAGAGTTCAAGTATTTTAATGGAGACTCATATTTAAAGGTCATATATTGGAGCAAGCATAGCTATTGGATTGTCAATATTTTTAATGGACTAGGAAATATGTATATTGATATGTATTTGCATATATGTATATGTATATTAAAAGCTTATTGATACTTTGAGTATTTAATATTTTACACTTTGAAACGTCCCCAAAACATAAGTGAGCGTCAAGTGGACAAGTTCTTTCCTAGAAATTCAGACTAGGATGATACCATTAATGCTCAAAATTAAAATAAATCAGCTTTTTATCACTTCCTGTCTTCACTGGTGTGATACTGCAATCTGTAAGAGAAGCAAAATTATATAGTAATATTCTTGCCTTCTTTCTTTATGGCTACAACAATATCTGAACAGATGATTTTAGCTTGCTTATAAGCCACAGTTAAACTGCACAAGATAAACTTGTTCTTTTAATCTGCTTTGGTTTTGAATGATATCTGAGGAAGGCAAAGCTGAGTTTCTGCTGTAAATGAAGTATCCTACCAATAAACGGGAACCGAGGACTGTATTCTGTAACTACTTCTTTTTCCTCTTAAGATTATCTTTAGGAACTGATCCCACTTCACTTCAAACATATTAATAATTCCAGCAAGCTATCAAAACTATTTTGAAGCTAAATTTAAAATTAGTAATATCTAACTCCTCCCCAACAAACATAAAGCAAATCCAGAAAAAAACAAAGATAAATTTCCTTAAGTTATGAGCAAAAAATCAAATAAAGTTTGATAGTTATGTTTTAAAAGGTGGACTACAATCACATGTAATTATTTTGCATACTAAAATCTTTATTTCCTAAAATCTTAATAAAAAGTTTGAAATTTACAATGGCCAATTATTTTTAGGGAGCCAAAGAGAAATGAAGGCACAAGAAAGAAAAAAATCTCTCTAGTTGGTTATTGCTAAAATCAATTTTATGTCTGTTTCCCTAAAGACTGTCAACACAGATTCTTGGTGTTGTTTCTACAAATAAATTTTTCTCTATGTGCTGATCATTTGATTTACATTGATATACTCTTGCCCATTTAAGTACCATAATGTGTTTTGAATTCTAAAATTCTATCTTTTCTTCAGTTAAAGAAAAAAAAAAAAAGCAAAGAACCAAAGACTTAGAGGAATCAATTTGCCACATTATACTAAGTTGGGGGTTATTTTTCTGAATTCTAATACTCAATCCTTGCCACTTCCATTATGTTGTGTATATATATGTAAACAAAGTGTAAATTTTCATGCTCTCAGGGTAAACTATACATGAATGAGTTCTTTAAATTGGATAACACATTGGACTAACTTGACCATTAGAAGAGAAATGATGTGTAATAATAAAGAAAGAATTTGACTTGATATTGAATTTAAGATTCCCTTTCTCAGCTATATTCCTAATATTCTACATCATTTATGAATGGGGTACAAACAAATATGAATTGAGGTACAAAACTTCCCTGAGTCACAGTGTCCTCAGAAGCAAAATAAAGAAGCTGAGATTTAGAAAAATGTAAATTATATAATAATTAAATTCCATATGCCTCAAAATTCCAAGAAAATATGTAATTTAGAGAGAAACACACTGGTGGTTTTAAAGTGAAGATGGCTGTGTTTTCACACTTTAGTACAAAACTGAATCTCAGTTTGTGAGACTAAAATAACCCTCTTATTATTTCTGCCTTATGTGTTATATTTTTATTAGTATAGAAGGCTTATTCTTAGATGAAATGACTCTCATTCCTGGACCTTTCTGTTTATAACATAATAAGGTTTATGTAACAGTGTTTTGTCAACTTTGATATTTTTGGATTTTTTCCTATTTTTACTTCATAGTATTTAATACCTGAGTTCTCTTGATCCTTGTTTTGAACATTTGTTTTAGTTTGGGTTTCTTAGAGGCTAACCATGATACAGACACCAATGAGGTAGTAAAGAAACTCAGAGAAAAGAGAAGGGCAAAGAATATTAACAGTGTTAAACAACTAGGGTCAAGTTTCTGAGGAAACCTCTGAGTCCTACAAGAGAACAGTTTAGAATTATTCCTCTGAGAATGGAAAAGCAAGGGTGCTTACTCAACCATCCCTTCCCTTATTAGTTGGAAGAATTTCTAGCCAGACTTCTATCCAGGAAACAAATAAGAGAGATTAAACATTATCAATTTGAGAAATAAGAGAGAATATATCATTATATATCCTACATATATTAAAATAGGATAGGAAAATGTTACATACAACTTTGTTCAAATGAATTTGACAACTTAGATGAAACAAAAAATTCCTCAAAAGGCAAACTACTAACCTCACTTCAGTGAAAATAAAAATTAAAGGTAAATAAGTAATTGAACACACATTCAGTGTTCAGTAGTCAGTATGGAGGTGAGAAAAGGGAGAGAATATTTAGTAAGAGAAGAGAAGAATATGACCCCCAAAAAGGGAGAAAAAATGTCTTTGAAGTAAACCACAAAAGCCAAAGGAAAAAAAAAATAAGAAAATTTTATAATATGACAAAATGCTGTGGAATGTTTACTGATGAGAGCATTTGGCAAGTTATGGCTGATCTACAGAATAGTGTCAGTAGAATACTAGGAGTAGATGCTGAATTGCTACAACTTAAAGAACAGGTTAATAGTTACACAGTTGAAACAGTACCTAAAGTGCAGTTTTGAGAAGTGTATTTATTAATTAAAGTTTAGAAAAAGGAAAAGTAGGATCAAGAAACATAGACACTTATAGAATTTTCCCAAAGTTTCCATACATACAAAAAATTAACAAACTCACCTAACAACAGATATCTTGGGACATGCTCACCATGTATGGGAGAAAAGAGTAACCATGAATAAAGGATGGCAACACATGGAGAATATTTTAACTATTTTGTAAAATTTTGTAATGAAGATTTTGTAAATAAAGGTATATTTAACTACAATTTCTGATTTTCCCTAGGTGTGGCAATTTGGGGGACATTATGTATTAGGAGTCAATACACATAATAAGAATGAGCTTAGAAAATATATTTTTAGACCAAATGTTGGTTCACCTCTTTAGGAGAAATGGAATTTTCTATCCATTCTTATCTTTAACCCTTGGTTTTAACTTGGGGGGTATTTTCCCAAATCTTTTACCCTCAGAGAAGACAGCAGAAGTTGACTCTCAAGAGTATACCCTTTGTGGACCTGCATATTTCTCTCAAACTGATTCATACTTTACAAAATTGGAGGCCTTTGTTGGAGATTTAAGAATCAAATTGTCATAGGCTTTTACACGCCACGCTTGTGATTTCTTTCAAGGCTCCATGAAAGATCTTTTTCCTTCCTTCAATTCTGTGCAGATACCAACAGGCAAAGATCTCATCCAAAAATATTTTTCAGCCTGAAGACTATTTCTTTACTCAATGACCTCTATACTCCAGTCATTTTCCTCTCAAGTAAATGACAACACCACAAGAAAAAATAACTTTAAGAAAGCAACACTTTAATTTTATTTTCTTCAATAGTCTAGTTTTCTCATGGGCAGGCAGATAATCTTAGTAGGAGATGCAGGGAAAAAAGTTGATAATGAGATTATCTCCTGTTATAGCTGTCATTTTGTTAACACCCGCATTAGTTTCAAGACTGCAAGCAGTGGGTTTGTGTCAATGCTGTCAGTTAGTAGTTTCAAACTGCCAGGTTCTAAATTAGACATATCAAGTTCAAGAAGTTCTTGAATTCATATTAATTGATTTCTACATACTTCACTTAAATACTTTGTAACAGCATTAGCCAGACAGAGATAAGTTTGGTAACTTGGGGTAAACATATGTACCTTCTCTGTTAGGCAATTTTTCAAATATAACAGGAATTTATAAATATGAAGTGTTAAATAGGTAGTTAGACTCATAGTTTACACATTCATAAACAACCATTTCCAAACTAAAACCTCATCCCATAGTCAGTGCCGTTTCCGTTTTAATGTAATATTTCATAGTTTTTGCGCAAATAGTATCATCTTGAACTTGAGGCATTTTAAAACTTAAATTATATCATTTGTGTTTTCAAAACTAGTTGGCCACAAATTTCTGTACTTCTGATTTGTTTCTTTGGTATACAGTATCTTTGATTCCTTAGAATTCAATATATTTTAATAGGAAAAATTATTAAAGGTTAAGAACTGTATTTTTATTATAAATTTTTACTGCACTATAATGAAAAATGAAAAAGAAGATTAAAAACTGATTTGAAAATTAATCCTTAAATCTCTTCTTCAAGTAATTTTGGGTTTCAATTAACAAAATGAGATTTTAAGATTTCATATTATGTGCAGTGAGATTTGTGTTATTGTCATGGTTGTTGCAAATAACGAGGGTTTAGTTTACTTTAAAAATAAAAATAATCCATGAATCTCATTTTAGTAAGAGATTTTATCAGTAGGAACGAGAAAGAATTAATCTGCACATAACTTATATGGAGTCACACTGGCTTGCCTTTGGAAACAGAAATATTTAGGTTTAAGCTAGGAAAAAAAATTGAATAGTCAAAAATAAAGGAAAATTTGCAAAGTCAGGAAAGAAGTCTAGAGTATACTGATATTTTGGCAAAATGATTACCCTGTGTGCACAGTTCACCACTTCTCTTAATTATTTCTGAAATAACCTTGAGCCACATGCCAAATTGGACCTTCTAAAAAAGCATTTGAGAAAAATATTGAATTTCAAGTGTAAAACATGTAGCAAACAAAAATATTTGCAAAGGATTTCTTTTAGAAGTTATTCATAAGGACTTTCCTCCTTCCAGGGACTTAAAACACCATTAACCTTTATAATAAATAGTAGTCTAAATGACTATTTTGCAACTTTATTTGTTGGAGTTTTATTGATCATCTCTACATAGGATTAACACTGTACTAAGGCAAGTGATGCATATTCAAAGAAGAGCTTGTGATATAAAACTATTTTCAGGTAGCTTTCAATATGCCTGTTCAGGCAAGATCCAACCCTTTAAAAATTGAATAGCTACCAATAATTTTTTTTAAGTAAATGTAAAGATGGAAGAAGGGAAATACCAAAAGCTTGTTGCCAGGTATATACATCTGTTCATATTGAGTCTTTCGTTTATTAGTTGTATAATATAATCATTCACTTTATAATATAAATGAATGTAATCATTCACTTTACCATTGAATCTTCATATGCTAATCAGTCCGTGAGGATCATGATACCTTTCAGTGTTATTGTAAAAGTAAAAATCATATATTCAACATGTGGTCATTGGCGAACATTCAATTAACACAAGAAGATAGAGAAAGTATTATCATATAATGGCTTTTATTAAAAATTCTAAAAACAATAGATGGTGATGGGGATGCAAAAAGAAAGGAATGCTTATACACTGACAGTGGGACTGCAAATTAGTACAGCCTTTGTGCAAAACATCGTGGAGACGCCTTAAGGAACTAAAAGTAAACCTACCATTCGATCCACCAATCGCACTATTGGGTATCTACCTAAAGGGAAAGAAGTCATTTTATCAAAAAGACACCTACGCCCAAATATTTATTGCAGCATCAATTAACGACTGCTAAAACGTGAAATCAACCCAAGTACCCATCAATTCATGGGAGGATTAACAGAATGTGGTATCTGTATACTGTGGCGTGCCACTCAGCCATTAAAAAGGATGCAGTAAGGCCTTTTGCAGGAGTTTGGTTGGAACTGGAGATGATAATCCTAAATGAAGTATCTAAAAAATAGAAAAACAAACACCACATGTACTGCTTACAAAACTAAAACTAACTGAGGAACAAACATATGCACAGATGGAAGTAAAATTCAGTGGAAATCAAGCAGAGGGAGGGGAGAAGAGGAGAGGACTGAAAACCTTCCTGACAGGTGCATGAACATTATTTGGGTGACGGGCACCTTACAGCTGTGTTTTCATTACAAAAGTGATCCATGTAACCAAAACCTTTGTATTCCCTTAATATTTTGAAATAAAAAATAATTAATATTAAAAAAATTAAAAAATAGAGATGAGTATAAATAACAAAAGAAAATATCATATAATGAGATAAGTGAAAGACAAAAATAATTGCTTGACAACACAGGTAGAAGTCATTATGCTATAATGCTCTTATATCCACACATAAAATCCAGGTGCAATTTTGAGTACTTGTAGCAAATATCTATGAGGTATTAGATAGAATTATTGTCCCCATTTTACAGGTGACAAAATTAAGTCACAGAGAGCTTAATGATCTGCTTAAGTTGAGTAGCTACGAAGTAGATAGATGAGATGTGTACTTAGGCACAAAGATAGAGCTTGAACTCAATCACAATGTCAGTCAGCCTTTCCCCCCAACTTGATAAATTGTAAGCAGAGATTTCAGCATTTAATTTAAATTGTTTACCACTAAATCAGTAAAACTAGAAATATACTATACTTCCAAAACTACTGGGGCATCAAAAAAGAAAACAGAAAACTAACCCTATATGTTATACAGGAAAATGAAATGAAATCAAAAGGAAGCTTTAAAAAGAGAAAACACAAAATAAGAGGACCATATTAATATAAAACACATCGTACTTGTTATGAAATAAATGCAAATAGGATGAGTTCACCTATGAAAAGAAAACGAAAAACTTCATAGAATTAACTAAAAGGAAGAGCTCGACCATATACTCTCCCCAACCTGTACACTTCGCTGGAAATGACTCAGGCAGTTTAAAATAAAAGACTAACAATTTGATGAGTTAAATGTAAGTGAAAAAATACCAGTAAAGAGATAATTATAAACAATTCTTCATTTCCTGAGACATAAAGCTAGAAACTCTAATGGTTACCATTAACTTTGAAAATTATTTAAGTCTAATTTTCTTCTCCATAGCAGAGCCAACTTGCCTTAGTATCCAAAACTGTCTCCTGTTCTAAAGATAGAAGGTTTATTTTCATTAGGGTAAGGCCAGTTAGCAAACACACTTTGCCTAAACCCCTTTACTCCATCCAGCTCTAATAAATTTTTCCACCCTTTGTTTCCGTGGAGTTGAATTCAGACTCTGTTCCGGTTTCTCTACCTACTTCATTAGCCTTAGAGAAAGTCTTATTTGAATGTTCAACTTTGTCCAGTGCAGTTTTTGTTTCGACAAACTTAAGAAAGAAACAACCTGAGCTTCCTCTCAGCATCTTCATAATGAACAACCTCCTCTCATGCCCTGTTAGTTCAGATATCACTTCCTCCGAGTGGCCACTTATAACCTTCTGTTCTTTTTCTTCAGAATATTTATCCTGAGTCCCTAATACATATTGATTGTGTTCACTCATTTACTGTCCCTAACCTAAAATTCTGCACAGAATTTGGTTCACACCAATATTTCAGCTGAATAAACACATGAACACAGATGATCTGGGGCTTTGCAACTTTTAATATGAGTGATGAGTAGAAATTACCTGGGTAAAGATGTTAGGTAGGAGATGAAGTTAAAGTATTATAAGAAATGGAAGGAAAAAGTATGGGTACAAGTCTTAAAGCAATAAGGAGCTTGATGCAATTCAGACGCTTTCCAATGAACAGTGAGAACTGTAGATTGGGTACTACTATAAAACCAATATATAATCACACACACTTTCATATAATAAATAAAACACAACTATAGTCCAGGATGAAGGAGTGAAGAGGTAGGGGAGGGGAGGGGAGAAGGTAGATGGAGGGAGGGTAAGTGGTGGGACCACACCTATGGTTCATATTGCAAGGGTACACGTAAAATCAATTAAGAGTAGAGTATAAATGTCTTAACACAATAATTAAGTGAGGTGAAGGCAATGTTAACCCCTTTGATGTCAGCATTCCAAATTGTATATAAAATCAGCACATTGTAACACATAAATGCATTAATGTAGACAGTTATGATTTAATAAAAAAGAAAAAATCATCAAAAAACAAAAAAAAGAATAATAATAGTATCCATAAAAGAACAATGTATTATGAAAAATTTTTAAAGTAAATAAATAAATAAATAAGGAAAGCTCCATGAGCTAAGGGTACTGAAATAGGCTTGGGCTAGATTAAGCCAGACAATGTAAATTAGAATCAGCCGGACTAATCTCTCTAAAATATAAATCTATATATGTATATACCTATATATGTATTTTGTCTTCTTTAAATCATTCACCAGTTTCTCATTTTCTTTAGAAACCCATAGTACAACATCAAGAGGCTTCATGCTTCCTACTTACAAGCCCAGGTTCTTCTTTTACCTTGTTTCTCATAGATCCAAAACTTCAGGGACACCACATGGCCTGCTGTTCTCCTAAGGCGCCAGGCTTTTTCTAATTTAGCCCTTTGATGTATGGTTCTTTCTTTGACGTTAGAGGTGGATAATATCTATCTTTATTTTAGAACTTAGCTCCAGTGCCAAATATTCCTGTGAGATATTTTTTACCACTCTCCAGTGCAGTTGGGTGAAATGGGCATCCTCTGTGCTTCGTAGCACTCATGTGACTCTCTCTATCATATTAACTATCTCATAATTTTATGCTTGTGGTTGTTTGCCTTTCTCTGCAAACTACCACTTCCTCTCACAACTACACAATGAACCCTTGGCCAGGGAAAGACATGCATTGCTAATGTCTTTGTTTTTCCAAGACTTCCCACTATATCTGACATACAGTAGATATTTTATTTAATGACTTAGTTAGGTATTAGATGAATGAGAAAAGGAGTGGCTTTGCAAAGGGAGAGGGAAGGAAAGGTTGCTACCACTTTTATATCTGCTTGACAGATATTTTAAATTTGCTCTACAAGCAACTGATGTTTATTCAACCAGTATTTCATTTGCCTGATATTTATATCCTCAAGGAAAATCTATGCCCCAGGTCCTTAAATAATGCCATTTTAGTCAAGGTCACTTTGTTTCAATATGACGGGAAAAAAAAAATCCGTTGTTGGTGGGGCTGCTGTATGTGCAGAGTTTGTGCCTTCTCCCCATGTCTGCCTAAATTCACTCTGGGTACTCTGGTATCATCCCACACCCCAAAGATGTCCACATCAGGTTAATTGGGTGTCTCCATGGTCCCTATGTGAATAAGTGTGAGTACATGAGTAAATAGACCCTGCAATGGAATGATGTCCTATTCAGAGCTGGTTTCTGCCCTATACCCTGAGCTGATAGGCAAGGCTCTGACCACATGTGACCCTGAAATTGAATAACTGGGCATTAATTATCTTACTTGTTTTCATTAGTCTTTTTTAAATGTATATAGAGAGTCTACTAATTTCAAAGTTTAATATTAGAAGTGCTTTTGTCTTTATTTAGAAATTTAGTGATTTTTTTTGACCAAAAATGTCATTAGAAACTTAGCTCTTTTTATATTAATTGTTCTTAAATGTGTAGCTCACATATATTTCAAAGTTTAATATTAGAAGTGCTTTGGTCTTTATTTACAAGTCTGGTGATATTTTCGTGACCAGATATGTGTCATTAGAAACTTCACTCTTGTTTACATCAATTAACCTATGGTAAAATTGGTTTCCTTACATATCATTTTCCTGTAAAGTAATAGTTTTCAAGATCATTTCAATGACACTAAGTGAGGGCTTAATGAATTTTTAGTTTCTCGGCTATCCTCTGACTGAAGTTCAGAGTTGAAATTATTCTCTATACAATTAATAGCATTGACAAAATGTCAATTATGTAATTTAGTGATTACTGTGTAATGGGAATTGAATGGGTCACAGGTGGTGACAGGTGGAAGCGATGAGGCCAAGAAAGGAGAATCTAGGAATATGTATTCATTTTAATTTGCTGCCATAACAAATGGCCATAAATATAGTGACTAGAACCAATATAAATATATTCTGTTACAAAGTTTAAAAAAGACCTAACAGGGCTAAAATCATGGTGCAGTAGAGCAGCATTCCTTCTGAAGTTTCTCAGGAACTTGTGGCCATACCACTCCGAAATTTGCTTCCACTATACATCTCCTGTGACTCTCCTGCTTCCTTTGTTTCCCTTATAAATATCTTTGTGATTACATTGAGCCCACCCAGATAATCCACTTTTTTTCATTTTAAAATTTTTTACATTTTTATGATTTTTTTTTCATTTTTTGAAATTTCAGATTGTTATAAGGGTAAAAACAATTAGCTTACATTGTTTCTATTTGTTAGGTATAGTCCAAGTTTTAGCTGAGGAGTGCCTTATCCCCTTACATTGTGTCCATTAAGAGAGAGCACACCAATCTCCCTCTCTTCCTCCTCCCCCTCTTCCTCCTCCCCCATCCATGTCTCCTCCCACCTACTTGAATGTAATTGTGTTTTTCTCTCCTGTGAGCATGTAGTATTCATCTTCTGGTTTCATATTGGTATTTAGTACATTGTTCATTTGCTTTTCCATTCTTGTGATACTTTACCTAGGAGGACATTCTCCAAATCCATCCAGGTAAATATAAAACATATAAATGTATAAGAGAAGCATGGATGGAGATTCCTTGCTACAACTTTTATATCTGCTTGACAGATGAATGGTATTCTTCTTGGTTGAAGAGTATTCCATGGTATACATACACCATATTTTATTTATCCATTCACGAGTTGATAGGCACTTGAGTTGTTTCCACATCTTGTAGATTGTGAATTGAGCGGCAATAAACATTTTAGCACAAAATGTCCTTATGGTAAAATGACTTTTTTTCCCTTCTTGATAGATACTTAGTAATGGGATTGCAAGAGCAAATGGAAGGTCTACTTTGTTTATCCCATTTGCAAAATCTCTTTTTCCATCTTCATTAGTTCTCTTGGGCTGCCATTAATAAATTACCACATACTGAATGGCCTGAAACAAAAGATATTTTATTCTTTCACAATTCCAGAAGCTAGCAGTCTGACTCATGTTTTTTGCAAGGTTAGTTCTTCCTGGTATCTCTGAGAAAGAATCTCCACTCCATGCTTCTCTTATAGACTCTAGTGGTTCTGTTAAATTGTTCATGTTCCTTGCTCCTTAGCTTGTTTGTTGAACCTGACATACAGTTGGTACTCCAACCTTTGGGGCCCATTCTGACACAGTATTTTCTCCCTTTGTATACATATCTTTATTGATGTGAGTCATTGATTAGAACTTTCATTAATTCAATATGACCTCACATTAACTAATAACATAAATGGATGTAAAATATCTGCAACTTATTTCACCTACAAATGAAAAGATGACTAAGGATTCTTTGACCTAGAGTGGAAATAACTAGAGTAAAAAGTAACACCATAATTATATTCTCATAGTAATATTGTTGAATTAATCAAGACACACATTCTTCATTGCTAATGCATTTGTTAGCCCTTAGGCTTCCTAGATAGCTCAGCTAGTAAACTAGTAATTAATTTTATCAAACAATCAAACTGTATAATAAATGCTTTAATTTTTCCCTCTGCTTTGTGTGTACTTATCTGCAGATGATATATTACTTTGTTGTTCTAGAAATGCCAGACAAATTTGAGAAATTCTAAAGAGGTTACATTCTGAATGAAGAAGTTAAATGTGGCTATTTTCAATAGAAAGAACAGGATACATTTCCTTTTTTAATACATTTAATTATTAGCAAGTCTTTCAAATAATTTCTTGGGATTTGTGTTTCAGGTGAAATCATTTTCATTTCCTAGAGAATAGTAGAATCAGTGTTTATAAAATTAGTGTTAAAGGGATATTTTAACAATTATTATATCCGTGGTAGTTAAGGGCTTTAAAAAAGATTAGTAGAGAAGGAGCTAGTTCCTATATTAGGACCTTATGTTAAGAATATGGTCAAGGAAAATGGAAGGTATGAAGTCTTCCCCCTATTAAATATTGCTACAATAGAAAAATATCTGACCTGTTTCTAGAAATGAAGGTTATTTTATGACAAATACTATATTTTTTATATATTATCTTATTCCTATGTCTCAGCAGTCTTAAAACATAATATATCTTCAATAAAACTATAAGTATATGTGTGTATATATATATATTATACACAGTACATTCTGATTTCTAGTATGTGTACATAACTATACTGAAATAGGGATGTAAGGTAAACAATTAGAGATGGAATTCATCATCTTGGTCAAAGAAAAAGTCTGAGTAATGACTGTAATGAAAAAACTGGTTTGCCAGATTTGTGTATTCTATTAGAAAAAGATTGGATGGGAGGATAATACTATTTGTTAACCTTGACTAAGAAATATAACACACAGAGAAATGAAGTATCTAATGCATAGGATGAGGACAAAAGCATAAATATGGATCTGATTGTGTGTGTGTATGTGCCATGTAAGTATGTCACATTTATCATGTTTTACTTAAATTCAAATGTGATTGATACAGCATTTTGTTAAGTTCCTGCTTTAGTAAGCCAATTCTCTTTCCAACAATTAGCAAATATTGTTTAAAAAATTAGAACTTAAATTTTAATTGGCAGATCGAGGGACGTTTTCATGTATCTCTAAAAACAAGAAATGAAACTTGTATTCACATCTAAAAATAAATACAGGAAAATAGTAAAGTAACCCCCTCCCCCAATATTGGGTTCTCATCCTGGAAAAGACAAATAGAGAAAGGAATGTTATTTCTAAAATGGATCCTTTACAAAGTCACATTGTGCTGCTTAATGACACGGAGTTCCTGATGAGCATTCCAAATTGCAAGGTAGTCGTTTAAATAGAATTTAAACCAAGAGCTTCATTGATATGCTTCCTAAAACAAGGGACTCTTTTAATTAGAAAAGTCTATGGTGCTTTCTTTCCTGGCAGCATTTATGGGAGATCCTACGAGAAAGTTCACACAGGCAGCCAAATGCAGAAAGCACAGAGATTCTTTGCTTTGTATAGTTGCCTCATGTTTCACACTTTACATATCCAATAAACCTTCCAAAGGCCGGGGAGCAAGGAATATGCTCACATCAGATTTCAGACAGTCAGGAGAATGACTTCTTGCTATCTAAAGCACACAAAATAGAATGCATGCTAATTTATTTTTCCTTTCTATGAGCCTATTCTCCTATGACACAGGATATTGGTTCACTCGGTCTCTGTTCACTATACTTGAGAAAGGGTCAAGTTATTCAGCAAAAGTACTGTTCATTACAGATTCTACCTGCTTTAAATTTGACTTTTCTTTCTTCACCACAAAAAAATTGCTAACAAGTTGTATTATATATGTGAATGAGCTGGGATTGTGCTCCACACAATTTCCTTTTGTCTATTCAGGGATCATCCTCATATGACCCTTTACCATTTGTTTAGATTGAAAGCTCAGTCATTATCTGATCTGTGTATCTTTACTTAACATTATTACTGATAAATAGGTATTATTTCTGAAACAGTCTGATATTTTGAAATCAGCAAAACAGAAATCTATTTACCCTTTACTCAGTTTCTTCCAGTGATACCATCTTGCAAAATTATAGTAGAATGTCATACTCAAGATAATGACATCGATAAAATTCCTCTATCTGACTGAGATTTTCCCAGTTACTTTTACTTATGTGTGTGTGCATGTGTGTATTTAGTTTTATGCACTGTTATACCTCATGTATATATTTACATATTTACTACCATAGTTAATTTTTTAATTTACTTTTGCTTTTTGGGATAAGGTCTCCCTCTGTTGCCCAGGCTGGAGTGTAGTGGGACAATCATAGCCCGTCTGCGAATGTACTTGGCAAGATACACAATTATTCTATCAAAACAAGAGCCCTTAGTTTTTCCCTTTGACTTTTACACCCACACCCTCCCTTCCGCACTATACCCTCACACCTACAATTCCTGGCTATCATATTAATTTTTATAATCTCCAAAGCTACTCATTTTAGTATGTCTGAGGTAGTTTTGTTTTTTAAGGAAATTTAATGTAATTTCTTTGTATGTTTTCTAATCTGCATATACTTTATACAAATTTACAACACAGGTGTTATGGTGATAAGAAAAATACATGAAAAAATCAACAAAAGATAGGACATGTTGCAACTGGTGATAATATGGAGATAGAGATGAACTAGGCTGAGGAAATTGTTTACATTGGAGTAAATCATGCCCATTTGGCATTTAAGAAGGGCTTCTCAAACTTTTGTGCTTAAGAACATAACAGAATCAGCTGAAAGGCTAGTTAAACATTGATTATTAAGCACCATGTACAGGGTTTCTGACTCAGTAAGTCTAGAATTGGGTCTTAGAATTTCCAATCCTAAAATATTCTCAGATGATGCTAAACTGCTGGTCAAGCTTTTAGAACCACTGGAATAGAAGGTAGGGCTTACACTGAATCCCCGTCTGAGAAGTAGGAGTCCTTAAAAGAAGGAAGATGTCTACAAGGGGAATTTTTATTTTATGAGCAATGTGAAGCCAGTGTAGTTTTCAGAGTCAAAGACCACTTGAATAAAACAGACTTTAGAAAGAATAATCTAGTGATAATTCAGCTAAACATTGAGGGCAAAAAAGTGGAAATAATGAAGGATAGGGTGGCAAAGTGTTTGAGTTAGAAACAGATAAAACCTTGGCATCTTAATTCAAGGGAGATAACCCATTACCTATGTAAAAGGTATTTATGTGGATGCAGATTTATACCAACCAACTCCTCTTTTCTCTTAGCTTTTCTGTCTTTCTAAGATCTGTTTGCCATGTCCCAAATAATAATCCTTCTAGAAGGAAACACATCCGAACACACCTTAACCTCATTAAGCTGATATCCTGTTGGTAACAACTGGTGAAGGTCCTGGAGGAAAGCCAGAGTTTGTAGTTGTGGTTTGAATTCGAATATTGTCTGGCTCAATTGATATTTGGGGGTCTTTTGCAAAACCCTTAACTCCTAAATACTAAATTCTACATTTGTCTCTTGGATTTCTCTATTTCTCCTTGTCATCTTTATTTTTTGTTTTCTTTCTTTTGTTTGCTTTTTTTGTGGCAGATTTAATGAGCAACCAAACCGAGTAAAATTACCCATAATTCAAAAAGCCTGTATAAACAGCAGAACGTTATAATCTTACTCATATATTTTAGGGTTATTTATTTCAACATTGATAATAAGTACCAAATTCTAAATTATACTATTTCCTATACATATGCCATTAATTTTTGATAAATACAAACAATCCAAATAGGTATGACTACAGTGAACTACTAAAAATAATAAATTTTTAAGTATTTTTTCTTAATTTTTCTTGATTTTCTTTTTAAAAAATGATATATAATGGTTGTACATATTTTGTGGGTACATGTGATATTTTGATGCAGGCATAATGATCAAATGAGGGTAACTGTGATGTCCATTAACCTTAAACATTTATCTTGGGCAGTGTCTATGGCTCAAAGGAGTAGGGTGCAGGCCTCATATGCTGGAGGTGGTGGGTTCAAACCCAGCCCCAGCCAAAAACTGCAAAAAAAAAAAAATTATATTTTCTTTGTGTTGGGAACATTCTAATTTTCATTCTTTGAGCTATTTTAAAATATACAACAATGACAGTCAACTATAGTAACCCTATTATGCTATTAAAGTTATTCCTTCTAATTATATTGTGCCCATTAACAAACTTGACCTCATTCTTCCTCCCACTACCCTTCCCAGCCTCTGATAACCACCACTCTACTTTCTACCTCCAAGAGATACACTTGCTTAAGTTTGAACATAGAAGAGAACCATGCAGTATTTGTCTCTTTGTGTCTGGCTTATTTCACTTAACATAATGACCTTCAACTCCGTCCATATTGCTGAACATGACAAGATTTCACTTTTATTTTATCTGCTTTCTACTTTATCTCTCTCTACCAAGATTGTCAAGTAGACAGGTTGTTTCATCAAAGATAAATATAATTGTAAGGGCAAACTAACTCCAAAGAATAAAAGTTAAAGATGACACAATTTTAGATTATATTATAGAAAGATGTTTTTTAAGGAATTCTAAAGCACTATATTTTAAAGAAGTGATGATACATTTTGCTTTGCTTGTAAATTCAAAGTGTAGCTCAAGCATTTGATCCTCTT
This sequence comes from Galagoides demidoff, assembly GCA_963574575.1. Taxonomy (NCBI): domain Eukaryota; kingdom Metazoa; phylum Chordata; class Mammalia; order Primates; family Galagidae; genus Galagoides; species Galagoides demidoff. The sequence goes on from CAUYQV010060766.1 coordinate 42,912, forward strand.
CTGACTAAGTGGTTATTTCATCTTGTACAAGGTCTCTGAGAGAATGAAAAGTCTGATTGGGATACTCGGTTGTGTGTCTGATTCAGTCCCTGAGTTTACATTCTGACAGAGAAAACCCTAATTTCCCCTTGTGATATTTTTCTGAGAGAAAGTAATAAAAGAAATTAAGATTTATAAAGGCTACTTATGTCAGAGACAATAGAAAATGAATATAAATTAGACATTACTCAGCAAGAGCTATACCCCAAGTGCAGAAAACATGGGGTACCTCATTACAGAAATAAACTGCACTGTCTGCCTAAGGTAGTAATGGCTCTTTCTATGCTTCCTGTAAAATTCAAACAAATATCAAATGGGAATGTCTTTCAGTAAAGTGGTATGTTATTTGGAATTTATTTATATAAATTTGAGAAATATCCCTCAGGGGAAGGAAGGCTCAATTATTCATTGCTGTCTTGATAAAACAGAAGGCTTGCTAAAAGGCTAGGACCATGATGCATAGAAAAATGATGGGAAACTCGAGGAAAAAGTATCGGATTTGGAAGCTGGAAAATCTCACAGGGTTCCTAGCAACTATAGACTATCTTCATCTAACAATCTCAAATTTGATTATAAGCTTGCAGGAAAGTGGATTTTGGTTGAGCCATGGGAAAGAAGGGGTAACTTCAGATGGGAGGAGAAATAGCAGGATAATAAAACTAAATTCTAGTGTTAAGTTTGATTCTGTTCAAATTCCATGAAAGAAATTATTATCACCATTACATGATAAACTGGGATAATAATAAAAAGTGGTTTCAATGCTGTATATAATTACACTGTACCTATGAGGTATCAAAATATGTAAGGGAAATTTTTTATTGATAATCACAATTAATATTGGAATATGAAGCAGTGAGTCAAGGGCTTGAAGTATTTCTAGGTTCTATCTGTATGATTAGATGATATTTATAAAAGTATGATTCAGTTCTGTAACATCTACTTCATCATCAATGAGTCCTGCGAGGGTTGTCCACATTATTACTCAGTAGATATATTTTGTAAGAAAAAAACACATTTTATTAGTAAACTTTATGAATTAAAAGCTATGTTTCACTTCTTTTTGTTGCTGAATCATTTGCAGAGCCTGCCTTCAATTTTCCCCCCATCTCTACTGGAATATATCTATATATAAATATTAGACCTTATATTATTTTTCGTGCCCTCTTTATAAACCAAACCAAACTTTTTCAAAGAAGAAAAAAAAGAAGCATTTTGATTTGTTTTGTTCCCCCACCCATTTTTTAAATAATTTAAACCGACTTTATTTAGTGAGCCACTTTCCAGGGAATTTAGCAAATTGTGAAAATAAATGGCATATAATCCAAGCTATGAAACAAAGTTCAAATATAGATATAAAGACAGGGTTGGGGGAGGTGTGGATGAGGGCTGTATTCTTTTAGTTTCCAATCCTTTATCAAAGAATTCCCTGTCACAGTTGTCAAAACTTATAATTAGCTTAGATTAGAAGCATAAAGTAGCCAACTCTCTGATTTTTAATTCCTTCATTTCCATTAAAAACAATGGTTTGACATTAAACCTGCTCTTGAATACCTAACCCCATGATGTTATTGGTATCAACTTTTCTATGTCTATGCCTTTTGTCTCTAATGTTTGCTGGATTTCCGACTTCAGGGTACAACATTTTATTTATTGTTGAAAAAAAATCATTCCCAATTATGATCCACTAATAATAAGAAGAAAAATGGGAAACATCAAATACTGCCTGTGTATCAGACACTGAGCTAAAAGAACCTTATAAATTATTTCATTTAATACAACTTACAGCCCTATGCAATATATATCCTTTTTCTCCTTATTTTTTGTTGAGAAAACTGAGTTGAAGAGCCTTCAACTTAATGAAACTCAGACACCTAAAGAGTGGAAGAAGTCTGGAGAACCAGACTTCTAAATTTTTAGTGCTACTAATGTACACAGATAAATCTTTAATATTAACAATAAATTCTGTTTCAATTCTCACAACATTTGCCTGGATATTCTGCTCTTATCACTTCTCTCCATGACCTTCTAGCAGAACATTGTTTATAGATGCTGCTGAGTATTTGCTAAGATAGTGAAGTGAACCCACTGCTACTCTTTTGCAATAATAATGCAAGCATTAAAATCTACTGCAAAAGAGGAAGACTTTGGCCCTTTGCGTCATCTGTTCCTCGTATCTTCATTGAAAAGCCTATTCTTTTAAAGAGTAGTTTACACATCCCTGGTGAAAATACCTTGGTCCACTACTTATAAGTGGTCCACTACTCTTTCTAAGTTAAAAAATATTTTAAGAAAGAATCCTGTCATTTTCAACAACATAGATAAACCTGGAGAAGATTAGGGTAAGTGAAATAAACCAGGAACAGAGAGGTAAATTTTCCGTGATTTCACTTACATAAGGAATATAAAAAGGTTGAACTCTTAGAAACAAGAGAGTAGAATGATGGTTCCCAGTGACTCGGAGGTGGTGGGGGGGAAAGGGAAAAGTGGTTAAAAGGTATACGTTTGAGTTAGGATGAATAATTTCTGGAGATATATATTACGTAGTATGATGACTGTAATTGATAGTAACCTATTGTATACTTAAAAATTGTGGAAATAATAGATCTCACATGCTCTCACCACACACACACAAAAGGGTAAACGTGAGGTGATGGATATGTTCATTGGCTTGATTCAATCATTTTACAATGTATACATATAAAAAATCACATTTATGTCATAAATATACACAATTTTTATACACAATATGTATTTCAATTATACTTCAATAAAGCTAGGAGGGGGAAATAACCTGCTAAAATTCTGTTTTGGAGGATGGCCTGACCCTGAAGAAGTCCAGAAGCTTTTTCAGGCAGCAGATTGTTGATAAGGACAGTGACAGCTGCTCCAGTAGTGCCGGCCTTTCAATGAAGGTGCACTTTAGCCTATTTTGTGGTTGTCCTTGGTGTTGTTTTACTAATGTTTTAATCTCAGCTAGGGCAGCTGCCAGGAAAAAATAAATGTGCTCACAAAACTATCTGACTTTGATGCTGAGGGGCTGGCTGTTTTCCTTGGTCTTTTTGTACACTCCTTATAATTCCATGTGAGATAAAAATTTAAATAACTAAGGGAAAAGCTACTTAAGAAGTTAGATATAAAATTGTTGTAAATGCCTGGCTTCCTTGCACTCTCAAAAACTGTAATTTTGTTTCCTTGAGCCATATGGGAAAATTCTTTCTTTTCTTTTTGAGACAGAGTCTCACTCCCAAGTAGGTGGGACTATACACATCCATCACAACTCCTGGCTAATTTTTCTAGTTTTAGTAGAGACCCAGGCTGGTCTCCCAACTGCTGGGCTCAGGCAACCCACCCACCTCAGCCATAGAGAGCACTGGGATTACTGACATGAGCTGCCCCATGCCTGGCCACTTGGGGGAATATTTGTGACAACGAAAATTTTGTTTCACTCATGTTTTCCCTCCCTCCTGATTGAGCATTCTAGGAACAGGAAATATAAAAGCTGAAAAGAATCACCGCTCTCCAGAGAAATTGTGCTACTCCCCCTGGATGAGGCCAGTGGAGAGCTACTTTCTCTTGTACATGCTGCTCTCTGTTCTCTAAAAACATGGAATAAGTCTGGCTAGCCTGTTAGCTTCCATATGAAAAGATTGATGGTGATAAAGAAAAAGATAACTGAGGGTCTTCAGCTATTTGAGTCTTCCCAGCCCAATCACCAGAAATGCAAGTGATGAAGCCTTCAAAGACACCAGCCCAGATACCATCTAACTAAAACTGAATGAGTCTCCAAGAAAGAATTTCCCAACAAAGACCTGTAGCTTCAGATTTGTGAGCAAGATACATGATGTTGTTTTAAGCCATTAGATTTTTATTTTTTTATTTGTTATTTATTTATTTATTTTGGTGGTTAAGCAATAGATTATGAGAACTATAAAACTGTGATCCAAGTATACAATAGATACTTAACTGTAAGATACTAGTAGCTTGGACAGAGCAAGATGAAGACATTCAAGTTAGTTGTGAAGAAGGAAGACCTACCCACCTTCAGCTCTAGGGGCAAGAAATATTCTTGGCTTTAGAGTCAACAAGATCACCTTCATAGTAGCTGGCACTTACTTTGAAGAGCCAGCTTTGGCAACTTACTTCAAAACTTTAATGAAGTAACTAACTCTCTTGTTTGAATTCCAAGCTTATAAAACAAACTGAGAAAATACTTATAAGTAGCTGAGACTCTATCATGTTTCTCATTGGAAATTTATATATTAAAATTCTGGTTTTATATATCGGTTTAAATATAACATAAAAAACTCTGCATTAAAAAATCAGACCTGGTTATAGGGTCAACTCCAGTTGTTTACATATTTGAATGCTTCATTAAAGGATAAAATATAAAAAAGTATTCTAAGGTGTTCCGGGTATGGTAGATTACACCTGTAATCCCAGCATTTGGGAGGCTGAGACAGGTGGATTGCCTGAGCTCATGGATTCTAGACCAGCCTGAGCCAGAGCAAAAACTTCATTTCTAAAAATAGCTGGGGTTGGATTGTGGCAGGTGCCTGTAGTCCCAGCTACTTGGGAGGGTAAAACAAGAAAATTGCTTAAGCCCAAGAGTTTGAGGTAGCTATGAGGTATGATGCCCCAGAACTCTACTAAGGCTGACAAAGTGAGGCTCTTATGAATATAAATTCTATATAAGATAATGTTGGGATATATTAGTAACTTTTTAGAAGTAGCAATTGTGTTGTGATTATGTATGAACATGTTCTTATTTTTAGGAAGAATACACTGAGTATTTTGGTGAGAATTGTTTTGATGGTTTTAGAATTCATTGTTGAAATGGAAAAAAGTTAAGGTTGCTGGTACGTGAGTATCCATCATGCTAGTCTTTAAAATTTTTGGCATGTTTGAAAATGTTTGTAAAATAAATTATGAGAAAAATTCTAACTCTGAACACAGAAACAATTAGAAGATTTCATAAAAATCATGAAATGGATATTTGAGCCAATATAAAATTTTAATAATTTGTTTCTTTTGTTACAAATAAATCTGAAATTTAAAAAAGAATAGGCTATAACAAGGTACAGAACGTTTAATTAAACATCTGGTGAAAAATATTTTCTATTGATTTAATGAAATATATGTTATTTTAAAGTATGTCTGCAATAAAAATTAAAAATTACCATAATTGCAAATTGCTAATGTCAATAATAGCAACTGATTTCGTATAAACAACTATTATATAATAAGCTTTAAGATAGGTATTTTATGCATATTGTAGCAACCTATGTAATAGGATATATAGCAGGTTATGTAACAGAATATGTGGCAACCTATATAACAATATATGTAGTGATCTATGTAACAACCTATGCAGCAAGGTGTGTTGGAACAAGGACAGCAGGCTTTCAGAGACAAAGTGTCAGCTGGAAATTGATCATCTGTGGAAATCCAGTGTGGGGGTCAGGTTCAGGGGAGGGGAGCTTGTTCTCAATAAATAGCAACTACAGAGGTTGCTTGGGGCCTTTTTCCCCACATGCATGGGAAGGTCCACCTCCTGCAAGCTTTGAGTTTACAATCCATTGCCTGGCTTGCTTCCTTGGTGATAGCACTGACATTTGGCATAGTCGGCAGGATAGCAGATGTAGACTGAAGGAGAATATCACTCTGAGTAAGTGTAATCTTCAGCAATATGGCAGGAGTAAGTTACAGGGAGGGAAAAGGGATTCTCCATTAACCAAGTAACAGTGTAGCCTTTGGCCACCATAGGTACCTACCAAGGGGACAACGTCACTTAAAGTTAGTGACACCTTTGGCAAATCCTAGTCACCTACCAAAGGAATAATAAGACCTTTGGCAAAATAATAAGCAAATCCCTGTCTGTCCTACCAAAGGGAATGACAATTGTAGTGGGAGAGACCTTTTTAAATAACAAAAAGATGTACAGGAAAGCAATGGATGGCTTCTGGTCTGTGGAGTCATAACAGTTTCAGACTGATAAAGACAGTGACGAGGTGGGGCAGCAGGTTCAATTAGAACAGAATGTGGAAGAACCCGAGTCTTTGGACTCTGTTTCCTCCTATCTTTTGCCACCTTAATGCCTCAATAAAGCTAAGCTGAATCAAACCCTAAAAGTCAGAATTAAGCAGTTAGAAGACCAGTTGAATGATCCAACAGTCAAGACTGCTCATATAAAACTTCCAGTTATGAAAGCACTGTTAGAGGGTCGTCAAATAGGAGGCTTTACTTCAGAAAATACTTTGGGGCTCTTTCCTGTTTCAGTTACTGACATCCTTCCTAATTCACAATATCCTCAACCTGGTCAACACTTTAGTCATCATATGTTTACTTTTAAAATTCTAAAAGATCTAAAACAGGCTGTAACACTGTATGACATGTAGTCCCCATTTTCTAGAGGCTTATTACCAGGACCGGCGCAAGAGCAGCGACTTATTACGTATGATTGAGACATGATGGATAGAACTCTTCTTGAATCTGGTCGATATTTACAATTTAAAACTTGATGGAAGGAGGAGGCTGACCTGATAAGTCACCAGAACCAGCAGAGGAATGTTCCCATAACTTCAGAACACCTCACTGGCTCTGGTCAGTATGTGGGCATTCTGAAACAACTTTAATATGATGTTATAGCTATAATAGAAACAAAAATGTGCTGTCTTAGAGCCTTGGAAAAGGTTCAGGTACCTGGAGATGTCTCTAAATCTTTCATTAAAGTAATGCAGTCTGAAAATGAACCTTACACTGAATTTTTAGCTTGATTAAAAATGTCAGTAGATAAAGCTATTGCTCAGTCAGAACTTAAAGATATACTTATTCAAACCTCAGCATTTGAGAATGCTAACTCTGAGTGTCAAAAGGTTTTGCACCTCTGAGGGCAAAAAATGCTCTTCTAAAGGAATATATACAAGCATGCTATGATGTGAGAACTGAACCCTATAAGTCTAATCTTATTGCTGACACAATAAAAGGTGGTTTCAAATCAAATTTTGTCACATGCCATAATTGTGGGAGGCCAGGCCATATGAAAAAAGAGTGTTGGAAAAGGAATAGAAATCAGAATACCAATGGGAAAGGCAATTTCAATAATCAAAAGAGACAAGGAAAATGCAATCCCCCAGGGGTATGCCCCAGGTGTAAAAAAGAGTTCCACTGGGCTAAGGAATGCCATTCCCAATTCTATAAAAATGGAACACCTTTACAGCAGGGAAACTATCAGTCAGGCCCAACCTGGGGCCCATGGACAAAAGTATGGGGATTTATCCACTCACAAGCAATTTCAGCCCATCCAATCCCTTGTACATGTCACCCCAGGTAGTGCTGCTTTAGATTTACCAGCATGTGATAATATTTTACTTCCTAACATGGGAGTAAAGAAATTAAGAACAGGAGTATGCAGTCCTATTCCCCCAGAATCTGTTGGGCTATTGCTGGGAAAAAGTGGTTTAACATCTCACGGGGTGCTAGTCCACACAAGTGTTATCAATAATGACTTGTAGGGGAAATACAAATCCTGATCTCAGTAATTCAACCCACTCACATTTTAGCCAGACAAAAAATTGCCCAGTTGCTGCTTCTCCCTTGCATTAAACTAACTGATAATAAATGTACCAATAATCTTAGCAATACAAACAATATTTTTCGGCAAACTTCTATTAATTATAATCGGCTTCAATTAACACTCACCTTGAAACATAAAAACTTTAGTGGCCTGTTAGATACTGGCACAGATGTTTCTGTTATGGCTTTAAATCAATGGCCTAAGGGATGGCCTATAGTTGATGTTACTTTTACAGGTATAGGAACTTTAAATTCAGTTTCTCGAAGTACATTGCCTATAACCTATTTAGGAAAGGATAATCAACATGCTCAAATTCAGCCATACATAGCTGAAATAGCCATTACCCTTTTGGTGCGTGACTTACTCCAACAATGGAAAGCTATGGTAACTATACCTCCCTCTTCCACAAATTCTTTTCAGATTCTTCTTTCAAATTCTTTTCAATTCAGCCTAGAGGACACCACCCCAATATATGCTCTCAGTTATCTTGGAAGAGTGATAGTCCAGTGTGGGTGGAGCAGTGGCCGTTAACAAAAGAAAAACAGGATGCTTTACAATTTTTAATTCAGGAACAAATAAAACAAGGACATGTTGAACCCTCCTCTATCTCCTGGAATTCCCCTATCTTAACATAAAAAAGAAATCAGGCAAATAGAGAATGCTCACCAATCTCCACAAAGTCAATGAAACTGTTATCCACACAGGTCCTTTGCAACCTGGCCTTCCTTTGCCCTCTATGATTCCTTCTAATTGGTATTTCTATATAATTGATTTAAAATATATTTTTTTTACTCTATATTTACATGCTGAGGATTGACCCTGTTTCGCCTTTTCTGTCTCTTCCTATAATCAGCAAAGACTCTACCAATGCTTTCAGTGAAAGGTTCTGCTGCAAGGTATGTTGAATAGCCCCAACATTGTGTCAGCATTTTGTTGATCAACCATTGCAGCCCATTAGAAAGAAATACCCTATAGCCTATATCATTTGTTACATTGTTGATATTTTGTTTGCCCACCAATATTTGACCATTTTACAAGACATGTTTAAAAAGCCATATTTACCTTAAAATCTATGGCCTTCTAAAAAAAATTCAAATTACACCCCCCTATACTTATTTAGGATTCAAATTTTTGGTTATATTTCTTATCTACTTTGAATGACTTTCAAAAATTGTTGGGCCATATTAATTGGGTATGTCCTGCTTTAGGAATACCAACTTATGCTTTAACTGATCTCTTTAAAATTTTGGAAGGACCTTTGGATGTGAACAGTCCTCACTAGCTCACCCCTGAGGCAAAAGAGGAATTGCAGATAATTGAAAAGGAGTTTGCCTCAAAAGAATTACATCAGATTTACATTAGGTTTCCAATTCAACTGATAGTTATAGCCACTTCTCACTTCCCATGTGGAGTTATTTATCAAGAGGACATTGATAAAGTGGCTATTCCTCTCTAATAAAATCACACAAAAATTGCAACAATATTTATACAAAATTTGTAAACTAATTGCTAAAGGCAGAAACAGAATTTGTCAACTCTCAGGCTATAATACATGTTCTATAGTTGTTCCTTTTACAGAAAGACAAATTCAACTTAATTTTCAATCATCAATGCCTTGGCAAATCACTCTTGCATCTTATATGGGCCTGATTACCAATGAATACCCTCATGATAAAAGATTCCGATTCCTAAAGTTTACTTCCTGGGTTCTCCCTCATATTGTCAAGGACTCCACACTTACAGACACTATTACTTTTTACACAGATGCTAATTAGCATGACAGAACTGGATACACTGATGGTAATAATCTCAAAGTCATTCAAAGTCCTTGTAACTCCATTCAACGAGAATGAGATGCATGCTATTTTTATTCTACTCCAAGACTTTCATTGTGCTATGAACCTTGTCACCGACTCTCAGTACTCTAGCTTTGCCCTTAACCACCTTGACCTAGAGACTATTCCTCATACTGATGAAATCTCTTCCCTTTTACAATTTATCCAGAGACTCCTTAGATACCATATTCATCCTGTATATATTACTCATATTAGAACATATACCATTCTACCTGGCCCAATAACTTCTCTGAAATATCAAACAGACCAAGCCCTTATTGGTACCATCACGTAAACATCCACTTTTCATTCTTATACACATGCTAATGTAAAAATGCTTCATAAGAAATTCCATCTCACAAAAATTTAATCACAACAAATTCTCTTCAGTTATCCTTCTTGTTTCAAAATACATATATCCCCCTTTCATGAAGGAATCAACCCTAGAGGATAAACAGCAAACCAAATATGACAGATGGATGTGATAATTGTTCTATCATTTGGTAAATTAAAATATGTTCATCATTCCATTGGTACCTTTTTTCATTTTTCCTGGGCTACAACCTTACCAGGAGAAAGGGCTCATCATGCCATTCAACAATTAGAATGTTTTAATGTCATGGGACTCCCTAAGTCAATTAATACTGACAATGCATCCTCTTACTCTGCTCAAAAATTAATTAATTTTCTATCCTTTTGGAATATTAAAAGTTCTCATGGTATTCCATACAATTCTTAAGGCCAAGCCATTATTGAACGCCACCACAAAACATTAAAAGATATGATAGTTAAACAAAAAGAGGGAGATGGCTTACTCCCCTTGGATAATAGCTCCAGATATATTCTTACTAGAGCCCTGTTCACCCTTAATTGTTTTAATTTCAACAATGGTAGAAACACAGTTGCTGAATGTCACTGGACATCTCTGACATATATGCCATATTCCCAAGTGCAGCAACCTATTTTCTATAAGAAACCTGATGTGGCTGAATAGAAACATGCTTATGTGCTACAGTGGGATCTAGGGTTTGTTTATATCATTACAGAACAACGAAAAAAGCACTGGCTACTTGCTGGATTAAACCTCAACATGAGCAGGAGACCTCACCATCACCTTGATGAATCCGTCCTCAGTAACTCTTTCTATAGGTACAAGGTTCCTGCATTTCAGTCAGAATAAGGAATCTCAAATTTTTAGGCCTGAAATTTCAATAAAACACTCTACCCGGCTTGGCGCCTGTGGCTCAATTGGCTAAGGCGCCAGCCACATACACCTAAGGTGGCGGGTTCGAATCCCCAGCCTGGGCCCGCCAAACAACAATGATGGCTGCAACCAAAAAATGGTCCGGCGTTGTGGCGGGCACCTGTGGTCCCAGCTACTTGGGAGGTGGAGGCAGGAGACTCGCTTGAGCCCAGGAGTTGGAGGTTGCTATGAGCTGTGATCCTATGGCACTCTACCCAGGGGGATAGCTTGAGGCTCCGTCTCAAAAAAAAAAAAAAAAAAAAAAAAACATTCTACCCCAAACACTATCCACCATGATTTTCATTTACTGTGAACCCTAGATCACCCTCCTCTGAGAAATCTCTAACTGCCTCCCATATCATCTTCCATCCTCAGCAGAAAATAGCTAGGAGCAGTTAGCACCCTTTCCCCCATAAACAGTTAAAGCTTCTGAGAAGCAGGATCAATATAGGGTTCCATCATTTTAAAAAATTCCCAATCTCTAGACCCAGATGAGCTCAGCCCACACCCTCTGATCTCTAATAAGGTTCTAAACAAAGCAGTCAACTGTGGTATGAAATATGTAAAATTAATATTACCCTTATTTGTTTAGAAGAATACAACATAAGACAAATCCCTTTTTGGGGGCGGGTCTGCTAGAAACTGCTTTATTTTTTTTTTAATATATACTTAATGAATACACATGCAAAAATAGCAAACAGAATTTAGCAACATATCAAATGAATTATATACCATGACTAAGTGGGCTTTATCTCAGGGCCTCAAGGTTGGTTCAAAATACAAATTCCTTTTTGTTGGAGAAGGCCCTCACTGACTCCACTGATGTAGTTTTGTTAACTCTTTTGTGCTTTTCTTTTTTCCTTTTTCTTTCTTTCTTTTCTCTGCCTAGCTAGATGGAGCACTATTTAACAAGAAGAGCAAATGAAATAAACAATTACAGGTTTTTCCTTCACCCTGCACAAGAATGTCTTAAAGAAAAAAGGGGGAATATGTAGCAACCTATGTAACAGGATAGGTAGCAACCTATGTAATAAGATATGCAGCAATCTATGTAATAGGATATGTAGCAGCTTATATAAAAGAATATGTGGCAACCTATGTAACAACATATGTAGTGATCTATGTAACAACCTATGTAGCAACCTATTCAGCAAGATGTGTAGGAACCAGGACAGTGGCTTGCAGAGAAAAAGTGGCAGTTTTTTGAAACATACAAACAATCACTAAACATTAAGGAACAGACATGGGCAGTTGGAAATTGAGCAGCTGGGGAATTCCAGTGGGGGGGGGGGGTTGGGCTTGGGGAGGGGAACTTGTTCTCAATAAAAAGCAGCTGTGGAGGTTTCTTGGGGTCTTTTCCCTGACACGCATGGGGAGGCCCTCCTCCTGCAAGCTTCAAGCTTACAATCCATTGTCCATCCTGTTTCCTTGATGATGGCACCAATAGTATATTATATCCAAAATTCAACAGTGCTATAAGAAGAGTATTATCCCTGAACTATATGAAGAAAATCTTATTTTCTTGATGAGAGAATTTCTCTAGCTTTCCGAAGAATGATCACTGTTGCTTGAGTGAATATAATAATAAATGACCCTATGAAACATGAATATTTAATAAATAACTACATATAGATACTGACCTGAGATATTTTTCTAAGAAATAAGTTTAGAGAAAAAATACCTAATAGTCTTTTATTTTGCTAAAATAAGTATGTAAATTTTAGATGAGGACTAAATATCTGTGGAAAATTATGGTATGTGGGGAACATTGGATACAACACAGGGTAAATCAGGTAAGAACCATGATGTAATTCTGAACTGAGAGGAGAAAGAGATCTAATTGCTGCAGTCTAAATGCATGTGCCCCCCCCCCCCAAGCTGGCAAAATTCAAATATTGAAATTCTAACCCCAAAGGTGATGGAATGAGGACTTGAGTCCTTTGGGAGATGATTGGATCACTAGGGTAGACCTCTTCTTACTGAGATTAATGTCCTTATAAAAGAAACTCCAGAAAGATCCCTTGTTCTTTGTTGTTATGTGAGGACCTGTCAAGAAGGCATTGTCTATGAACCAGAAAGTAGACCCTCGTCAGACACCAAATCTGTCAGGGCCATGATCTTGGACTTCTTATAGTCTGGAGCTATGGGAAATAAATTGTTACTATTTACCAATTTATTATATCTTTGTTGTAGCAGCCCAAAGGTATTGACTCACTAATGGGACTTTAACTTTCCATGGGCATGCATGTCAATTCTCTATCCTATTCCCTGGCATTTTAGGTAACTATCAAAATATAATCAGTATGGCATTTGAACACGCAGTGAATAGACATGTGGCAAGAGCCAAACCATGCACTTAAATTTGGTAACATTGGAGTTAAAGGGAGGAATACAGAGTTTAGGATGAAACACAACTGATTCATGATGCACATACCCCTTAATTGGTGAAGAAAGTTTGAGGGCAAATTAGAGAATAAACATTTAGCTGTGACTGTGCAGTGTGCCATGGGCATCAGTCAGTAAGTGCTATAGAAGGATAAAAAAGTTTCAGGTAATTACACAAGTCAACTAAGTTAATCTAAACATCTTTAATTCTTCTGATTATTAACATCCTATACTAAAAAAATTTTCTAATTTTGTAAGCCTGATTGATCAGTGTGATAGTATAAAGGGTCAGCTTGACTAGGCTATAGTACCCAACTATTCAACCAAAACACTTATTCCAGATGTTGCTGTGAAGGTGTTTATAAATGTAATTCACACCTACACTTGACTTCTTAAGTATAGGAAAATATGCATGACAATGGAAGTAGGCTTCAGTCAATTGGCTGAACGGTCTTGAAAGCAAAACTGATATTTCACAGAGAAAAAAAAAATTCTTTCTCTAGAGTACAGTATTAGCTCCTGCCCCAGTGTTTCTAGCCTGCAGGTTTTACAAGCTTCAAACTTGCTAGTCTCCACAAATTCACAAGGCAACTTCTCAAAATATATTTCTATCCCTTTAAGTATATATTTATCTGTTATCTATTTATCTATCATTTAGCTAGCTAACTAGGTGTTCTAAACTAAGGCAAAGAAGTAAATCACTACATAATTTGGAGAGAAATCACCTACTGTCGTTATGGAAGGCATTTTCTTCTCTTTTGATATTTTCTAAAGGTCAAGGGTTTGGAATACTACAAATATTATGCATTTCAAAGTGATAAATCAAAAGAGAAATCAAAATCTGCCAAAACAATGGCAGGCATTTATACCTGAGGCATGGTTTGAGTGCAACTGTGAAAATCTCCAAAAGCCAAAAATAAAAAATATTGGTGAGGATGCAGAGAAAAGGGAAATCTTATACACAATTGGTTGAAAGGTAAATTATCGCAACCTCTATGAAAGGAAAATAAATCATTATATGAAAAAGGTGCCAGTAGTCATTGTTTATCACAAAACCATTTACAGTAGCAAAGATATAGACTCAAACTCTGGGTCCATCAATGGATGAATGGATAAAGAAAATGTGATACATATACATAATGAAATACTCATTAGCTGTAAATAGAATGAAATTGTGTCTTTTGCAGCAATGTGGGTGGAAATGGAGGCCATTATCTCAAATGAATCAACTCAGAACACAGAAAGAAAAATACTTCATGTTCTCACATGTAAGCAGGAGCTAAATAGTGTGTACATGTGGATATAAAACGTGAAATAATAAGATAACAGAGACTCCAAGAGCTGGAGGGGGAGGTTGGTGAAGAGAAGTAGATAAAACATAGCTAATTAAATTGATTAATGAAAAGATAATATTCAAATACCATGAGAATCAAAATTTGAAGAAAAAAAATGGTCATAGAGCAATATCACAAAAGGCCAGTCTGGTTGGCTTTGTAAAAAAATCATTCAAATTTCAATAAAAAAAAAAAAAGTTGTGAAATGCTTTAGCAAATGTAAATATTTAAAAGCATATAAGTTCATTTTATAAAGCTAGCATAACACTGATGTCAAAATTCAGTGATAATTGTCACTTGCTCTTCTACTTTAGCTGGTTCTCTCGAGTCACCCAAAGACACTGGCTGATAGTACACAGAAACACAGGAAAGCATAAATGAATAGCTGTATAATTTTGGAAAAGGAAATGTCATTAAGGATGACATTAATTGTGACTCAAGGGAAATCAAAATAAAAAGATGCCATTAAAGACAGAAACTATAAAGGAAATTTTATTCATTACAATTATAAGAAAAAAATGTGTAAAATGTAATTAATTAAAAGACAAAAGAGGCTGAGCACAGTGACTCACACCTGCAGTACTGGCACATTGGCAAGCTGAGGCAGGAGATTACTTGCAACCAATAATTGGAGATCAGCCTGGGAAATAGTGAGACACTGTCTCCACAAACAAATAAAAATAAAAATAGTGGTACATGCCTGCTGTCCCAGCTGCCTGGGAGTCTAAAGATCTCTTCAGCACAGGAGTTTGAGGTTGCAATGAGCTATCATGATGCCACAAAACTCTAGCCCAGGCAACAGAGTGAGACCCTGTCTAAAAAAAAAAAAAAATTTAAAACTCATAAAAATGTTGTATCCAATATCTATTTTAGAGTATATATGTTTATCTTTGAAAAATGGGGAAATCTCTTTTAATGCCAGTGGAAACCAAGAACAGTCACAATCTGTCATCAAATCACCTTTGCAAGAAATTCTAGACATGGAAGCTACGAAGGTAGACACAGCCATGGTAGAAGACACTAGAATCACTTGGTGACATTTGAAAAAATAACTGCTTAGACCTACACTATCACATTGAGATTCCCAGCAGGTGGGGTGTTTATTTAAAAGTATTTTCATGAATGTTTACTGTTTTCATCTTTAATATTTTAATAATAAGAAAGCCACAGAAAGCTACAGTTGCATGCTTTGTATCACTTACTTAGGAAGCTTTTCTATGTTTTAATACCCAAATAGCCCTAATTTGTCATTGTTATACCTTTCTTCTGAAATTCATTGAAAAGTAACTTAAACGTGTATTTGTTTACTGATACTTTCTGAGAACGTGTTAAGGGAAGGGTAGAGAGTAGAAGTATCAGTTAATATAGTTCATATAATTCTAAAAACATCCTAAAATTCTTTACTCATCTGTTTCTTCAATGTGTGTTCAATAGCTGCCTTCAACTCTCTCCTTTGTTTCTTCCTAACTCTTCTGTTTCCTAATGTTTCATGCTCAAATTCCATCAGCACAAACTTTTGTCCTGTTATTTCCTACTGGGTTAGTTGTCTGTTATGTGTATCTCTTCCAGAGCTCATTTCGGATTCTCCCATGAACCATACATAGCAGACACTGACAGGAAACTAAAACCACCTTAGATTCTGGGAGCTGGAGGAGTGAAAACACTTATAAGTATTTTATCTTAATCACAATTACACATGTAATTATTACTAAATAAATGATGCTTTCCAATGGAGAACAAAAATCTATTTTAATTCAACATTTTATTTTTAAGGATTAATAATAGAATCAATGTAGTTAAAAATATCATAATATTTTACAATGTTGAATTTTAGTGTTATATTTTAAAGAAATTAGGAACAGATTGTGGTGGGAAGAGCAAGATGTCAGACTAGAAGCAGCCTGCACTGGTCATTCTCAGGAAGAGGATAGAAAGTTGGGAGTACAGTTAGTTTATGGATGGACCTTCTTGGAGACAGAATTGTGAATCATTAGGAAAGCAATGGGCGACACTCAAAACTGAAGAAGAGAGAGTCAGGGTATCCTTTCAGCAAGATTGGAAGGTACCTGTGGAAGAATTGACATATGGAGAAGGTTCAAAGAGAGAACCCCAAGTTTCCGCAGTCCTCCAGAGAAAACCAAAACCTGAGCTTCAAAGAGCTCCTGCATGACTTCAGGCCTCTGAACTGATGAAGGAGCTGCTTGGAGATTGTGAGGCAGTATTCCACCAAAGAGCAGACAAAGTGAGTCCCAGTGGCATCTTATTATGAGTCTCTGCAATAGGTGCTATTCTGCTCTCTGCCCCAGAGCACCTGGTCTACATAGGGGTCAGCTCCACTATAGCTACCATCCCACTACCTCTGCAGAGTTGCATAGGGAACAGGAAGAGCAGGTACTTTCACTCACACTGTGACTGGGTACCATGCAATGTCCCCACCACCACCCCATAAAGGTCCTGATGGCAAAGCAAACACCCACAGGTCCTCAGCATGTGCGGTTGCCATCTCATGATCTCAGCAGTGCCATCACTGTCACCTGAGAAGCACTGTAGCAGCTGTTGCTGTTGGGCCTGGGCAGTGAGAGACATAGCCACCGTGAATCCCCAGTAGAGCACTGCATGTCTCCACCCAGCTTCTGTAGCATGAGACAACATACCATTGGCTGAGGTCCTACAATCAACCCAGGCATCCCTCTAGCTTCTCAGGTACACAACAAGCCAACACAACCCACTCAGGCACCCACAAATGTCCACTGCCCCATCCAGCCAAGTTGCCAATGTTGAGACCTATCCAGATGTCAGTAAAGATTCCATGACCTGCCTGGATACTAGCCAAAGTCCCATGACCAACCAAACCTCCCTGGCTCTTCACCCTACACATCTCAGCTCTGCATGCTGTAAGCCTGGCGCCACTGTGCACATCAGTAAGCACACTCCATGCTGCACAGCTACAGTGGTGCTACCCACACAGACTCACAAGAAGTCACCTTCCACTGCCCCTGGGACTGAATGCATCCAATGCCCACAACCCTAACATAGAGGCTACCACACCTAAATAGACCACCCAGCAGACCCTGCCACTGCTGCCACCATGTAGAGTCCCAAGGAGAGCAAACTCTCACATCACCTCCCTCCATGGAAAGGGACTTTCCTAACTAAGTTTCCAACAGTGGCCTGGGGACACTCCACCAGGACTTCGTATGAAAATTCTCCAGCATTGGCTTGGACTGCGACTTCCACATGGGACTGTGAGTTCCACAGGAGAACTTCTGCATTGCAGGCTCTCAGTGTATGCACACCCTCACACTGGCCAAATCTTCTGGAGTATGACAAATATCCCATCATGGACCTCTCCTTTTCACCCAGCAGAGGAGCACAGGTATACCACAAACTTATATTTCTTAAGCTGAGAGAAGAGATTTCAGATGAGAAGAAACCAACATGAGAATTCTATCAGCTTTAAAAACAAGTTGTTGGCTTGGTGCCTATGGCTCAAGCAGCTAAGGTGCCAGCCACATACACTTAAGGTGGCGGGTTCAAATCCAGCCCGGGCCCGCAAAACAACAATGACAGCTGCAACCAAAAAATAGCTGGGTGTTATGGCGGGCGTCTGTGGTCCCAGCTACTTGGGAGGCTGAGGCAGGAGACTCGCTTGAGCCCAGGAGTTGGCGGTTTGCTGTGAGCTGCGATGCCACAGCACTCTACCCAGGGGGACAGCTTGAGGTTCTGTCTCAAAAATATATAAATAAATAAAATAAAATAAAATAAAAACAAGTTGTTTTGAGGGTGGTGCCTGTGGCTCAAAGGAGTAAGGTGCCTGCCGGAGGTGGCCGGTTCAGACCTAGCCCATGGGTGTCAAATAAGAAGAATATAATCAAAGAGAAAGTTGAAAACAAACACAAAGGAGACAAAAAGAAAATCAGGACTTGAATTAAAAAAATTAGAATGTTGCTAAAGATATAGACAACATAAGGAAAGGTAAAG
>CAUYQV010060768.1:0-10340 GCA_963574575.1 Galagoides demidoff
TCACTTGTTCTCTTCTTGCTAATAGTTTGAGTTCTCTGTGGATTCTGGTTATTAAACCTTTGTCAGAGACACAACCTGTAAATATCTTCTCCCATTCTGATGGCTGTCTGCTTGCTTTACTTACTGTGTTCTTGGCTGTGCTGCTCTTTAACATTGTAATGGAAGTTTTAGCCATTGCAATTAGGGAAGAAAAGGTGATCAAGGGTATCTTTATAGGGTCAGAAGAATCAAACTTTACTCTTTGCAGATGATATGATTGTATATCTGGAAAACACCAGGGATTCTACTACAAAACTCTTAGAAGTGATCAAGGAATACAGCAACGTCTCAGTTTACAAAATCAACACTCATACATCGGTAACCTTTATATATACCAACAATAGTCAAGCTAAAAAAACAGTCAAAGACTCTATTCCATTCATAGTAATGCCAAAGAAGATTAAATATTTGGGAGTTTACCTAACAAAGGACATGAAAGATCTCTATAAATATAACTATGAAACTCTAAGAAAATAAATAGCTGAGAATGTTAACAAATGGAAAAACATACCATGCTCATGGCTGGGAAAAATCAACAACATTGTTAAAATGTCCATGTTAACCATGTTAACCATATCAAGTTTAATGCAATCCCCATAAAAGCTCCACTGTCATACTTTAAAGATCTTGGAAAACTCATTTCAATTCAAGCTGGAAGGAGGAGGAACAAGGGAGGGAAAGAGAGGAGGAAGATTTGGAGTGAGGGGCAGAAGGGATAGGGTTTGGGGTGATCCCACTTAGTGGGCACAATGTAGGGGTGTTTGGCACACCTTTTGGATGTGGGATACAACTACAAGAGGGATTCTCCTAACAAATTCAAATACTGTGATCTGGATGTTTATACCCTCACAGTAACCTGAAATAAAAAAGTAAAAAATAAAAAAAAAATCCTAAAAGTCTATTGAGGCTAGATGGACATTTTTTACAGTATAGTCATATAATGACATTTTATGCAGTTTTGAAAAAGAATGAAGCAATTCTCTACGTACCAGCCTAAAAAAGATTCCAGGAAATAATGCAAAATGAAAACAGTAGAACAGTAAGCATAAATGATATTACTTTCTATAAAAAAAGAGGGAGATAGGAAAACTACAAATACATTTGTGTTCATTTGTGTATGCATCAAGAGATTTTGAAAGATGTCCAATGATAGTGGCCATACTGTGGAGGAAGAGGGGAATACTTTGTGTGAATAGGGAAACATTGGGTGGATGGGGTAAAAGAGAAAAATTCTATGAAATACTTTTTTTTCTTTAAATTTTGAACCATGTGAAAGTATTACCTATTTAAAATTAAAAATAAAAAACATTTAAATGACCAAACCAGAAAGAGCTTATACCATGCACATTGCAGTAGCCTTTCCCAGACACGGGAAGACACACAGCAAAACCATTGTTTCTAAGACTCCTTGTTGGAGTAAGCTAAAGACTCCACCTGTATGATAATTGTCACGACAGACCAAGTCTTCTTTGACCTTGGTGACCAAGATTGTTGGCTTTTCAGGAAGTGTTTCTGAGCTAGTCTCACCCTGCGGATGGTGAGACTCAGGCTCTGCTCTCGTGACATCCCTGGCTCTGTCACCCTTGTCCAGAACTCTGCCTGACACCGACCAAGTGCTAATGAGCACTTATTGACTGATTGAATTCAGGAAATTTTACCATAATGTAAGTGACTTTAGTTGTAAATATGAGTCAGAGGTCAGAGTAGAATGAGACAAAAAATTTTAACAAAAGTGAAATGTCCACTTTAACTTGACAATAGTTTGAAACACAAAATCAGACAGAACATTTTTGTTCATCCACCTGGAAGTGAGGTGTGGCTTCCTGAGTCTGTTTTAGGGAATACTGCCCGACTGTCTTAGACCTACCAAAACCCCCAAATTTGGTTGCTACCCAGAACAGGAGTTATTCCTTGCATGGTTTTTTCTAGATTCCGTTCAGTGTGTCGGATCTCATGGGAAGAGAAAGGCCCTTGGAAGATGACATTGACTGCAGCTTGATGGAGGAGGAAGTGAAGGATTGTTTGTGCAGGGCAATTTTTCCCCTTGAATAGAGTTACAGTATGCTGCATGTTAAAAAACTTAACATTTGAACAATATTGCATGTACTCTTCAAGCCTCTGGGAGTTCCATCTGAGTATATCAGAATAGGAAATTAGGATGGGAAGAGAAAAAACAACGATTAGACTTCTGAATGAGAGTAAAAAATAAAAGAGAAATGTATTTGAACCCGGTGCACAATTCCAATTTTAAGCATCTATGACTTTAATGTAGAAACAATTTGTCCATTGTCAAATGCTGAGAAAGTTGACTTTGACTTTTAAGCCCAGAACCATATGTTTACCACTGGGTCAAAAGATGGCTATGGACATTTTCGAGATAATCAGCTTACACCAATTATTGGCTCTAATTTTTGTGTGTGTGGTTTTTTGAGCTCAAAGGTTTACAAAATGTCGTACTTTGGGATGAAGAGCCATTGCAAGAAACATATTTATCAATGGGAACAGACTTCCCTTCTCAGTACAGATTCTGTAGATATGATGAAAAAGTTCTAGTGGGGACATCTGTGTATTCAGGTGTCACTGGTTTCTGCAAGGCAAAGAGGTAATGAATTTAATTCTCCAGGGAAATTCAGCTCGTATCATGGACACTGAATACATTTGGAAAGAATGGGGAGGGAGAAATGACTATCAAATATATCTGTCGATAGCATCTAGTTGCACAGAAAAGTTTGTCAGTTAAAACATGTTAAACCAATTTTGTAGGTAATGTCAAACAACCCAGCAACATTGACAAGTGGGTAGAAATCACTCATCTTGACAAGTGATTATGTAGATTAGGAAAGATGCAGGAAGCGTGCTGTACAGCTGAGGAATGGGGACTGGGAGTAATTCCCTGTTGATGTAATAAATAACACAGCAGGTGTGTCTGTTCTAGGTTAACTCCCTCAGAACTTGCATGGAGACTACTCTCAATCATACAAACATGTGGGGAAGGGGAAATATCTGAGAACTATTCTGAGGTCCCAGGTATTTGGGTCCCCTGAGAGATTCCAAAATGTGTCTGACTTTCAGGTCTTCTGAAATTAATATCACATTTTTTTAGACTTCTAGGCTTTCATAACTCAGATTTCAATCAGACCTTTGGAATCGTTTCATTCTTGTCAGTAGTCACATTCTTAAATTTACAATGAAAAAAGTTGAGAGGTGGAAAGTGGATTATATTTCTTTGCCACCTTGCCTCAGAAGTTTATCAGCGATTCACATCTTCGTCATGCTTTTCCCGTCGACCCCAGGATCACTTGTGGTGGTGTGCTCTGATGCTGACCTTCATGATGCCTGAGCATTGCCATTGTGTCTTTCAAGGGCTGAGCCTCTGGCAGGTACTCCAGTGTCCACCCAATCACTGACCCAGGACTATGCATGTCACAGGAAAGGGCACGTAATCACCGTTGGGGGTGATAGCTGACACGTATGTCATCTCACAACTATCTGCATTCAGTTATATATTATGGACAAGATTCAGCAACAGAGCCAAATATTGTACATCCCACACTTGTCTGTCTAACGGGCTGTATATTTATGTTTGAGAATGAGTGCTTTTTGTTGTTACCTATCAAAGAGATAAACTTGGTGTAACTTACTTGGTACAACTTATAATGTTGGTCAATTTCAGAGTGATTATGAAGCAAAATAAATTATAGTGAAATCATAATTTGATTATTCTGCATGCCTTTAAAAATGGTACAGAAAGAAATAAGTGGGAAAACAATGTACCATCAGTTCTCTTGGGGAATATTCCCAGCTCCCGAACACCTCCTGGTATATAGCAAGGTTCATAAAATGCAGCTCTTCTTTAGAGTCACCGTTATTAATTGGAGCTCCATGATGGGCTGCAGGGGGTCCCTGGACCTCCTGAAAATGTTTGCAAAACTATGTAATCACATACACTTTTCTAAGGAAGGTCATGAGCTTTCGTATCATGTTCCCATAGAGGTCAATGACCCCAAAATATTAAAAGCATCAATTTAGAATTTCACGATTCACTTATGAATAACTCTAAATGTATCTATCTCATCATTTAATTCTAGGTGGATAATAATAAATACTATATATTCATTTATTTAGTACATATTTATGGAATACTATACTTCCTGGCACCAAATACCATCCTAGGTGCATGGGAGCTAAGGACAAATAACTCATAGGAAGAGAGTGCTGGATGCATTTCCCGAGTAAAGAAAACCAAACAGAATTAGGCCCAGGTGATACACCTTAACTTCTTGATACCAGTTTGACACTTTGTCCTTTTGAAGGCTGGTTATCACTACTAGTATATAGTTTTAATTGAGTTACTATAATAACTATAAATCACTTTGATTAACATTAACTTCTATTGTGGCAGATATAATTAAGAATACAGATGTGACTGTTTCTGCCTTTTATAATGAGCTTTCATAGTAATCACTATTGGAACTACAGTATTAAGTATAATTACTAAGTAATCTGCTAGAACCCAGAATTACTTTATAATTATATGATATTTTCCTAAGTATATAGGATGTAGTTACTTTGGGAGTAAAGCACAATAGTGATATTTAGCAACCCGTTTCATAATTGATGATATCTTGCCAGTGAATGTGAGTTAACATCCATAAATGCTAGTCATTTTAAAGCCAGCTACTGGGCCGGTTTTTGAAAGAGAAGACACCCTACTTTAAAATTCTAATTCCAAGGGGTAAGTTGTCTGGACACATGAATCATGTGGCTTTGGAGTCCAGAAGCAAAGCAGATAAGATTAATTGTCCTTACCGAAAAGCATGTGTTTAGTATACTAGAATGGGATTTTGAAAAACCGTCATATCGTGGTCCACGGCTTTAGTTTTTTGGCAGGCAGGTCTCAAACCTCCTAACAGAAGCTTTAGCATGTATTTTCCCAAAAAACATATTCACCTGAGAAACTACATTTTCTAGCAGATGCAGAACTTTCATTATGTTAAAAAAAAAAATGGAAAGGGGGAAGAATCAAGTTTTAAGGTCTGCGACTTATTACTTAACAAAGAAACTATTGTAATTTTTCCTCAAATATTATATCAATCTATAAAGCAGAGGGGGACAAAAGAACAGATAGCAATGCTCCAATGTTTAGTCACATAGAGAATTAGAAAACTGCAATTATTTAATAAAATACACTGATTTCTGGGCTTCTGTAACAAATTACCACAAAATTGGTGTAATTCTGTTGAAACAACAGAATTTATTCTTCCACAGTTCTGGAGGCCAGAAGTTAAAAATCAACCTTTTTGGAGGTTCTGAGGAAGAATTTGCCATGCTTCTCTTGCAGCTTCTAGTAGCTATGGGCACAATGTCTGGCTAGTTTTCTATATATGTATTTTTTTTTTCTTGAGAGATGCAGTCTCACTCTTGCTCCTTGGACCTCCTGAAAGTGTTTGCAAACCTTTGTAATTTTTGTAAGGAAGGGCAATTTTCATGTTCCTTTGCTTGTAGACATACCAGTCCAGGCTCTGCCTCCATCTATTCACATGGCCTTCCTTCCTGTGCCTGACTGCTTTTCTGCCTCATAACTGGATATCCCTCTTTGGATGTAGGCTTCACCCTAATCTAGAGTGTAATTACATCTGCCAAGGTCCTTATTCCAATAAGGGTTACATTCTGAGTTTCCAGGGGTGTGTATCTTTTGGAGGACACACTCAACCGACATCATAAGGTCTTAACACACAGGTAGCATTTCAAAAGAAGTCAGAGCAACCAGGTGTCCTAATTAGGCTAGAACCTTAGAAACAGAGATCTTAGATTCAGGAATGATCTCTAGGGAGAATAACTTTGCCATTCAACTTGTAGGAAATTCCCACTATGTAAAAGAAGAAAACAACTAATGTCAAGGTTGGTTTCACAAGTACAATAGTCCAGGAAGTGACAACAGAGAGCCAGGTGTGAGACACTGGCCTCCTGTGGAAGTGCCCTTTTCACTCTAGTTTATTCAGCAGTGGAACTTAAAGGCGGCCTTAGGAGGCCGGTAAAGAAGAAGAGAAGAAACTTCAGAACATGGAAGGAAGAGGAAATTAGGCTCTATTTGGTGGGGTTCCTTGTGTCTGAGCACATTACTTAGTGAGGTCATAGCTACTACTTTCTTTTGTCTGTGCAGCTACCATTTTTGTTGGCACTCATTTTATTACTGCCCATTTAGCCCTAAGAATAGTGTTAAATAAATATTTTTGAGTTGTAATGAACTAATTGATTCAATTATAGGTGGGTGCCTTGGGACCCTGCCTAGGTTAGGTTGATGTATGCATAATTTATGTATCGAGGGATTTGTTTTGAAAGCATGCCTATCTCAGTTTCAGAGTTCAGGAACATTGATTAATTAATTGAACATTTAAAAACATACTTCCACTATTTCAAGAACAGATAAAGGACGCGCACACGGGATTCAATAGTATTTCTAACAGTCTGTTAGAATTAAACTATTACTTTTAAGCAGGGAAAATATTGGAGGCTTATGAGTCCTATGTTCTTGATTGCAAGGATGGAACAATCCTGTTGTGAGCAGAAGAAGCCTCAGACTATATGTAAAACCACTGGGTGTGTTTGTATTTGAGTGAAATTTTATTTATAAAGAGGATCGTAGGC
Organism: Galagoides demidoff; assembly: GCA_963574575.1. Classification (NCBI taxonomy): domain Eukaryota; kingdom Metazoa; phylum Chordata; class Mammalia; order Primates; family Galagidae; genus Galagoides; species Galagoides demidoff. The sequence goes on from CAUYQV010060768.1 coordinate 6,688, forward strand.
CTGGCCTGGTCCATAGATTATAGTTTGCTGAGCCTTGCTTTTGAGCCAGCATGTTTAAAACTGTACTTGTCCTGTGATCACCAAACTATCTTGCGGGACATTTTTTTTTTTTTTAACTTCAGTAAACAGTACTCCAGGACCTTAGTCATCTATACCTTAACCACCTCTTTCCCTCCTTTACTGGCTGTAGGTAGCAATCTCTGCCTGTCATTGAGCACATCATTTCCAGTCCTATAACCATCACCTTGGTTCAGGGACATCTCTAATACCAAACTCTTCCTCAGGGATCTTGCTCACTCTTTTTGATCTATTTTGGGTTTTTTCTTTCCTTTCCTTTTCTTTTTTTAGAGTCAGTCTCACTCTGTTACTTTGGGTAGAAAGCCAATCTTGCTTGCTTTCTTTTTAGTTTTTTCTTTTTCTTTCTTTTTTTTTCTTGAGAGTGATTCTCACTCTGTCACCCTGGGTAGAGTGCCATGGCATCATAGCTCACAGCAACTTCAAACTCGTGGGCTCAAGTGATCCTCTTGCCTCAGCCTCTTAAGTAGCTGGGACTACAGGTGCCTGCCACAATGTTGTCTAGTTTTTCTATTTTTTTTTAGTAAATAGGGTCTCACTCTTGCTCAGGGTGGTCTCAAGCTCCTGAGCTTAGGAGATTCACCCGCCTTGTCCTCTCAGAGTGCTAGGATTACAGGTGCAAGCCACCGTGTACAACCTCTCTTTTTAGTTTTTTCCCTTTTCAATATCTTGCAGAAACGATGGAGTCGTCCTTCTAAAATATATCTCAGAAACATTCAATTGGTGAAGATTTCATGGAGTAAAACATGTTAAAGCTGTTAAATGCTGGAAAAATCCAAATAACACAATCCATAAGAGAAAAAAGACAGAGAAGCCATTTCAGACCAATTAGCCTGTTATTCGGGACTATCGAAAGTCTGGCTGCAGTTGACTGCAAGTAAATTGAGCAAACATGCCCTGGGTAGGGTAGCAAAGAAGGCTACCTGATGGAATTGTTAGGAAGATTAAATGATATTTTGGGACAAGTTTTGGCACATAGTAAGTGACAATACATTTTCTTTATTACCATTGTTATCATCATCATCAAATACCCATCACAAGCCAGTCCCCTGGCTAGTGCTCAGTATTTATTAAATTCCTCTTATAAACTAGACACTGTTCTGGGTGCTGGAGATGTAACAGTGAAAAGATAGACTAAGCCTCTGCCATCATTTTGCTGTTATTCATTGGTTTATTCAACACATACTCAGGGAGTGCCTTTGACGTGTTAGGCACTTGTGGGCATTGTGACAGCTGTTTGAGACCAACAAATTCCCTGTTCTCAGGTGTCAGGAAAAGTAGGCTACAGAGAAGAAATGAAGGGTTTTGTTAATGCACAGCTGAGGGAAAATTTGAACACTGTAGATGCTTTGCTAAAGCCTGGGGTATATTGCTCAATCTGGAAGCTGTTTCTGTAAACAGTTTGAGGAATCTAGTCTGACCCATTTTCCTCAGCTGTGCTTTGAGAATCTTCATCAGCAAGGAAATGGTATAATAGAGAAATGATTCTGAGCCCTTTTGGCTGCCCCCACATGCAAATCGTTAGACAGCATGTAAATGGGGCACAGTAATACCGTCAACAGTTACACGATGAAACCTTTCCACTCTTCCTGTTGAATAGAGAAGGAGGAGCTGAAAGCATCCCAAATTCCAGAAACCTCACCAGTAAAGTATGAATTATGTGAAATCTTTGCTAAGGTTCAGGAAAGAAGTTAACCACACTTGCTTCTATTGATACCGTGCTTGGGATAAAATTTGTGCTCTATAATATAGGCCTAAAATTTCTGGAGGGGCAATAAAAATCCTGGTTGTTACTATTTCTTAGGTAAATAAGTTATGGTCAACAAGTCAGTGGAAAAGGAGAGGTTTCACCTGTAGCCTAATGGCTGTACCTCTTGTTTGTGGTTTGGAAGATGATTTAACCTTCAAACACAGATGATGTGCAGTCTAGGAAATCCTTTAGTCAGACTGGAAACTCGACAGACAGTATTTTAGTAAGATGCCACAGCTGATAGGCCTCCATGCTTAGATGGCCCACAGAAAGTTTCTGCCTCCATTGTAACCAGAAGACCAAATACACTTACTGGTCAGAGAAGAAAACAAAGAAAGGAATTTCCTAAAAGGAAATCTACCTCTTCCAGAAATAAAATTCAAGATTATTTAAATTTTGCCATCATTAGGGACAAAGAAGGTATTTGCAGATCTACGTTCCCAAACAACAAATTGAAAATCCTTTCTGATAAAAATCTCTCGGCACTATGATTTTCAGTCCTGTCAGATGCCATAAAAAAAAAAAAAATGGTGCCAAGTTACCTTATCTCTCCACTCAGTGACTTACGTGCATTCCTTGGGATTTAGATACCGATGCCTCTTTCAACTTTATCTGTTATATTAATACTCATTGTATTAAATGAATTTGTGTTTGGGAGAAATCAGAACAAAATCCAGAAAATCAGCTTGTTTAGGGATTTAATTTTAAAAATGATTTCTGGGAGCTAGAATAATATGGCTATCTGGGAAGTAATTTGGTGTTGATGGTTTAAAACACACGCACACATAGAGACAGGAAAAAGATAAAGTTTGAGGATTACTATTTAAAATGATCCATAGATTTAATTGAATCACAACTGTCTTTTTTTCAGGCTACTGTGTCACAGATGTTCAGATATGTCAGATATTTTAAGTTTTTTTTTAAATGCATATTATGGCTTAGACTGAAAAATAAATTGGAAGACAGTTGTTTAGGAAAATTAACATAACTCAGCTGTGATGGTCTAGACACTAACGTAACAGTCCACTTGCTCTGGCATGGGGGGATAATGACTTCTTTCCCTTCCTTAACACAATGGGAAAAAAGCCACCGTGATGTGGGGCGGATGCTGATGGCAAACCCTTCTTGTGAGAAAGCGTCGCGCTGCATGGGAAGGGCTCCAGTTGGATTCTGCTTCTGCCTGGAAAAGAAAGCTCGGGAGAAGACTGAAGTGGATGTGTTTTCAAATAATTATGGACTAGCCAGGAAGTGACTTTGGAAGGCAGTTCAGGTTTAGAAAAGGATAGTCATTAGCTAAGGCTGCCTGAATCATCATGACATACAACAGGCAGGACGGAGCCGCTGCTGCTGACAGCACTGGGGGTTTCCTACAACCATCTTTGGACAGAATATTATGGTCAGAAAAAGATAATAAAGAGGCTCGAACATGCACCATCTGGTCTAACAGAAGGGAAGATGGAAAACATCAACGGGGAGTTAGAATTGTTATGGAAGGCCAGACGGTGAAGCATTGATTAAGATTATTTCTTTGATTAGGTGATATCTTGTGATTTATGTCCTGGACAAGGAAAACCAAATAACTTTTTCTGCGGATGGGAAACCAGGGTATGCTATAGAGCTACAATTGTATCACACCCCAGGAACTGCAGAAAAATATCTCCCTGTCAGACGTAAGAGGCCAAACTAAGAAACAGGGTTGGTTCCCCAAGAACTAGAACTCTCTACACATTCTGCAGAAAAAAGGCAGGGGGGTCCAACTGGTTCTCCCGTGTTGGAAGCCGTGGGGGAGGATATCACAGAAGGCCTGCTGCTTTTTTTTTCTTTCCAG